>CAUYLG010020614.1:0-82236 GCA_963573385.1 Cacajao melanocephalus
CATGGCATGGAAGGTGGTCAGCACCCAGGACAGCACCACCAGGGAGAGACACAGCATGGGGCTCATGATGGTGGCGTAGTGTAGGGGGAAGCAGACGGCCACGTAGCGGTCATAGGCCATGGCCACAAGGAGGAAGCTCTCTAGATCTGAAAAATACAAGAAGAAGTACATCTGGGTCAGGCAGCCCGCATAGGGGATGGATGGGTCTTGGCTCTGCATGCTCTGTAACAACTTTGGAATGGTCACAGAAGAGAAGCAGAGGTCACAGAAGGACAAGTTGCTGAGAAACAAATACATGGGTGTGTGGAGATGGGAGTCCAGTTGAATGAGGACGATGATGAGGAGGTTCCCCAGGAGGGTAGTAAGATACATGGCCAAAAACAGGGCATAGAACAGGCTTTGCTGCTCTGGCTGGATGGGCAGGCCCAGGAGGAGGAACTCGGAGATGCTGGTTTGATTTTGTCCCGTCATGCTGTCTCCAGTATCTTCAAGAGGATATAATAGGGTCCCTTAAAAACCTGAATAAAAATAAACATATTTCTATAATATGTGGTTTCACCATCATTATCCCTAACAACCATCTCTATAATCAGAAATGTGCCACATCACAAAATGCACACTTCTTTCCATGCTGATTGATCTCACCTTTCATAACATGTAACACAATTGACTCCTTTCCTTCTAAAACACTCCGATCTATTAGCCTCTGCGTGATCACACTAGTTGCCTGACACATACGGATCATTCCTTCTTAACAACTGTAATTGGTTTCTTCTCTAACAGCATCTTATATATCGGTGTTTTCTGGGGATTTTTCCTAAACTCTTCTAATTGTACAGATCGAGCCCTGAAAGAGTTCACCTGTCCCCGTGACACTGATCACCATCTAAACCTCATGGGTAAACCTATCACCATTAGTATTTTGTAACCAGTTGCCTCCTGATTATCTCCCCATGGATGACTATTCTCAGCTTAACAGATCCCAAGGGCAACTCATGGTCTCACCCTGCCACTCTCCCAATCCACTCACTCCTCCAGTTTCTCATATCTCAGTAAAAGGAATCCAGGCTCAAGTCAGAAACCTGGGAGTTTTCTTTCATTCATTTCTCTCAAGACCAACATCTTATCCTAGCAAGTCATATAGAGTCTGTACTTCATTCTCTTTCTAACCCACCCACTGCTTATCCCAACTGCCACAATCTAGAACAGGCTGACGTCTTTCTTTGTCTGGATTGCTGGAATAGTATCTTCATCTCCCTGCTCCTATGCTCACTATCCTTCGATCCATTCACACTGTGGAATTCTAAGATAAAAATCTGATCATCATTCTCCTGCTCCGAGTCCTTATGGATTCTCATTCTTCTTAAGATATAGGCAAAATTCCTTTCAAGGACACAAATGATATTTCATTATCTGACCCATGCCTACCTCCACAGCCTCATCTGGTCCCACAATGGCGCTTGCATCAGCATTCTCCAGCATTCTCCAGAAATGCTGGCCTTGTAAGTCACAATTTCTTGCCTCCAGATGTTCACACTTGCTGTCTTGTGTAACATCTTCTTCCCTCTGTCCCCTCTTACTTGGCACATCCCTGCTTCATGTATATTACATGTCACTGGCTCAGCTAAAGCTTCCTTTGTCTCCCCAGGTGAGACCTGCTTCTGTGTTTCCACAGCATCCGGTACTCACCTAGCAGCATTCAATGCCCTTGATTGCTTGTTTATAGCCCAGTTTCCTACCAAACTGTAAACTCCATACAAGTAGGCTGTAAAACCAGCCCAATACTCAAACTATCCTATAGAACATCATACAACTGGGTAAATGAGGACCCTCAGGTTGTAGGGACAGTAAGGCACCAGCTTATTTACCCTCCTTTGTGACTGCAGCAAGGCCAGCCCCTGGGATGGTGCCTGGATATGGCCAACGTTTCACTAATATTTGTGGGCTGTGCCTCAGGCTGAGACATACATTCCTCCAACTTTAAAGCAGCCAACTCCCATTGTAGTTAAACTCCTATTAAATCCTCCCAGAATAAGAATTCACTAGCCTTAACCATTTGGTGCTAGTTTTGACACTTTATTAAAAAATTCTGAGATAAACTTTAGACCTATGGAAAATGTTAGACCATGCAACCACACTACTCTTTATTTTAAAAAGACAGCCCAGGCTGGGCACAGTGGCTGTGTACACCTGTAATCCCAGCACTTTGGGAGCCCAAGGTGGGTGGATCACGATGTCAGGAGTTCAAAACCAGGCTGACCAACATGGTGAAACCCCACCTCTACTAAAAATACAAAAAAAAAGATTAGCCAGGCATGGTGGTGCACACCTATAATCCCAGCTACTCAGGAGGCTGAGGCAGGAGAATCACTTGAATCCAGCAGGCAGAGGTTGCAGTGAGCCGCGATCGCATCACTGCACTCTAGCCTGGGCGACAGAGAGAGAGAGACTCCATCTCAAAAAAAAATAAATAAACAACCCATTACACATGTTTACACCGTCATTTTGGTTTTGGTGTTGATGTCTACATGGTTCAGTTATGTTGACATGAAGAAATGTATCTGAATGTTTGTATAATTTGGAGGGAATGGGAATAAATATACCTACCCTTGTGACCTCGCTGCACATCCTCTCCAGATATCCATATCTCAAAATGCCTCCGAGCTAAGAAAGCTGAAGGGTGTTAAGGTATATGAGAAGTTCCTTCCTGAAAGGGATGTAGCTGAGTCTAACTGCTGGGATTGCCACCCTGCTGATGCGTCATCTAGTCACATTAATAGGTTTTCACATTTGGACATAATGTGCTAGTACCATAGCAGGGCAATGGCATCAAGTGAAGCTTCCTGTGCCTGTTTTCTCAGAAGTCTGCCTCCTTGGGAAATGAGTGGGACCAATCTCTGGTGTCAAGGATCTTATTAGAAATTTCAAACCAGAGAGACATCCCTTGCAAATACTGCCGCTGATTGGGAACATGAATTTCAGCAGCTCCCTCAATAATACCTCTCATCTTCTTCACCTGGTAAATCTACAGTTCTCAGTCTGGACTGCATATAAGAATCACAAAGGTCACTGCTTCTAAAACTGTAATTTACATACAAACCACCTGGTGGTCTTGTTAAATCCTGATTTTGATTCAATGGGTCTGGTGTAAGGCCTAATCTACATTTTGAAAGTAAAAATTTTACATTTGGTGATGCCAATTCTGCTGTTCTGTGGACCGCACTGAGTAGTAAGGACGTATAATACATTTTTAAAATACAGATTACAGCACCATCCCCCGATAAATGTAATCAGAATCTCAGGGAGGGAGCGTTAAGTAAGCTCCTTAAGTAATTCAAATATACAGCCGAGGGATTGAAATCTCTGTATTAAATGCCTATCTCATAGATATGTCATTATGTTGAAATGACACAATCATGTAAGAGACTACATTGCACAGTATTAACGGACACTATCATTAATGAAAAGATACTAAGTTGTGAACATTAAATCAAAGAATTTCTGGAACGTAGAAAATTCGTGAAAGGCAGAGGTGAAAGGCAGAAAAGGAAAGTTATCATATCTGAAAAACTATCCTATAGAACATCAAACAACCGGGAAATGAAGACCCTCAGGTTGTCGGGACACTAAGGTACCAGCTTATTTACCCTCCCGCCCAACTTACTGCATCTGAGGTTAACTCCAGGGCCCTGATCCAAAATCCTCCTCCCCTTTATTCGTTGTAGGCATATGAAGTAATCGCCTTTACAGTCATCACCTGTGTCTGTAGCCACCCTTCTAAATTCTCCCTTCCTACCTATCCCTGGCCGTAGGGGACTGTGCATCCCAGAGGAGTCTACATCCTGGAAGAACTCATTACAAACAAAGCAATTACACACGGCCTCTCCAGAACAAATTATCTTAGAGTCCTGCAACAGTGACTGATTACAGTTGCTGATCACATCTCACTACACTTTGGGGGATCATGAGAATGGAAAGCTCAGGGATGGGTGCTTAATCATTGTGTGCTTAGGGAATGGAGAGTACACCTGTGAGGCTGAGGCCTACGTCTTGAGAAGTGAAGAAAAATGGTTGGAGAAGTTGTAAAGTAAGCGGGGACCAGTCCGTAAATTTCCTAAAATATCTTAAGGGTGTTAAGAGTTTAAGCTTTATCCTGTAAACAACAAGCCATCTGTGGTCTTTGAATAGAGGACAACTGTGGAAGGACATATGTTTTGGAAATATATCCAGGTGACAGAATCTCTCACTATAACCCAAATAGGCCCTGCAAATAGGATCCAGGAGAGAGAAAAACTGTAACCAGCAAGGATCAGACTTTCATGACCCAACCATATACAGATACAGAGAGGGGACAGGAGTAAGAGAAAAGATGAACTCTCAGATCACATTCAATTCTTCTTCGGGCCAATACGGAAAAGCAAATCCAGATCTGCAGCCCTTTGAGTTACTTCCAGCTCCTTACCTCTCTAGGAAAACCTTAAGAACCAGACACCATCATTATCTCAACCACTCTCCACGTGTCGTTACCTCCTCGCACTAGCTTTTCCTTACCCTACAATTGATCACAAGACCACAACTGACGTTTACAACTCCTTCTTCCATACCTAGTCCATGTTCCCTTTTTCTTAACTGCAGCTAGATTCACCCTTCCTTCCTTGTGAGCCTGCATCCTGTGTTATTGCTTTTCTTGGGTTGCTATAATAGTGTTTCATTAACCTTTACTGACATCCAAAAAGAATCCTCTGCAAATCAGATATGGTCTTCCCTTTCCTCATTATGCAGAGAAACACAATTTTCCATTGTTAACTGGGATTGAAGTACCACAGGCAGTAAAGTAAACCCCTTTCTGCCTATTGATTTGGAAACATAAAGAACCAAATTGCCAAATGGCGGTCTCAACTTTCAGTAGAATGGAACCAACGAAGCACTTCTGGTAAAAGCATTCCTCCCTTTAGAATCGTACCAGACACTTCCTGTGCACAACTTCAGATTCTCTCGGCCATCTTCTTATTCCAGCCACAGCTGCAGTAACCAACCAATTCTGCGCAGACTTCAACCAGCTTCACATGGATTCAGTCTGACAGCATTACCTCAGGCCTATTCCATCTGCTTCTTGTGTCCTGCCATACGGTTTCTCTGATTCCATGGAGTAGAATATCATGGAAAACCAGCCCAATACTCATACATACCCAACCAGAAAGTGGAAGAGAGTTTGTTGCTGTGTTGGTCACCCCTTAAGTACAGGTGCTGGGAGCTTATGCATATATGCCTTAGGTCCTCCCAGTGGCTGCCAACTCAGTAAGCCATCCTAGTAACTGGTCTTCCACCTTCCCTACTTAACACCCCCGCTATTGCTTACTTCTTCATGTGAACTAAAATTCTCAAACTATTTACAAGTAAGACTTTTTCTGTCTCTGCTTTTTGGGTAACTAAAGCTATGACAGAAAGTAAGATCTGTAAATCAACAGAGCCCAAAATTGTGGGGGTAGGAAGCAAAAGTTCTGGGGGTATGTGAAGTGCTCTAATAATGAGGAAAGTCAGCCCTGCTACCATTCCTTGATTTCCAGACTCATGAATCATGGCTATGGGAGAATGATGATATATGGGCTCCTGGTTCAAAGCACACCGACCTTTCTGGTGCCCCAACTTCTGTTACTTTGTGAACTGCTTTGTCTCTAGCATTTGCAACAATGCCTGGCACAATGCAGATTTTCATTAAATATTTGAATTAAATGAACCACACAGACTAGCAGTTCCAGAACAACGCTTAGTCACAGTACTGGCAGTGGGCAGACCTGTCTTTTTCCTGATAGTGCAAATACTTCTAGTATTTCCCCCTTAAGCCTGATGCTAGCTTTTAAGCTAACTCAGATGTATTATTATCCCATATTAAATAAGCATGATCTATTCCTGTTACAGTGAGCACTGTTATCTAGGATGGTTGTGAAATTTTAGCAAACATATCATTTTAATAAAAACATTAAAATTATACTTCAAAAACTCCACATTTAAAAGGATTCAAATACTTTAATTCAACAAGTGAAATACAGGAAAACAGTAGCTATAAAACTATGGAGATGGTAAATTAAGCAATAACAGAAAACTGCTATAATTTACGCTATTTAAACTTCCTTTTATCACTACTTAAGTTTCATTCATTACATTAACATAATACTGCATCTCAACATCTGCAATTTTGACAAATGCCTGGAAAGTTTTTTGTTCAGAAACAGATGCCGGTCTGACAGAAACACATTTGAAAATGTTCTTTTTCTGGTCATAGTTGCCAACACATCTATGAACTCGGCCTCTGATCAGTCTTGGAAGTTCACGATCCTGTTTTTCAAAAAATAAATATCAAAAAAATTATTACTTCCTCTGAATTTCAATTTTTTAAAATATTGATATGATCAACTAAACATGTTTCACCTCAAAATGCTGTAATTCTTTCACGTGAGTCAGGGCCCCACTGTTGACAAGACTGTGATAGTTATTCACATACTGGTGCCCTGTAGCAGAGAAGAGACCCTCACTTGGTAGGGCTTTTACAAGCTAGCAAGTTGTTGCTTCTTCAAAGACTGAATAATTTCCAGTGTAATGACACATGAATTACCCATTCATATCGAATTCCCAGAGTTCCACTTTCAGTAGGCAGCAGACTGGGTGATTCAAAACTGCTCATCAGATGACAGCAATTAGAATAACTGGATGAAACGTCTTGTTAAAAATCTCCTGGCTGGGCGTGGTGGCTGATGCCTGGAATCCCAGCACTTTGGGAGGCTGAGGTGGGTGGATCACGAGGTCAAGAGATCGAGACCAACCTGGCCAACATGGTGAAACCCCGTCTCTACTAAAAATACAAAAATTAGCCAGGCGTGGTGGTACGTGCCTCTGGTCCCACCTACTCGGGAGGCTGAGGAGGAAGAATTGATTGAACCCAAGAGGCGGAGATTACAGTGAGCCGAGATTGCACCACTGCACTCCAGCTTGGCGACAGAGCAAGACTCTGTCTCCAAAAAAAAAAAAAAAAAAAAAAAATGACGCCTTGTGGCCAGGCATAGTGGCTCACACCTGTAATCCCAGCACTTTGGGAGGCCAAGGTGGGTGGATCATGAGGTCAGGAGATCAAGACCATCCTGGCCAACATGGTGAAACCCCGTCTCTACTAAAAATACAAAAATTAGCTGGGTGTGGTGGTGTCCACCTGTAATCCCAGCTACTCGAGAGGCTGAGGCAGGAGAGTCACCTGAACCTGGGAGGCAGAGGTTGCAGTGAGGCAAGATTGCGCCACTGCACTCCAGCCTGGCAACAGAGCAAGACTCCATCTCAAAAAAAAAAAAAAAAAAAATCTTCATAAGCATCAGAGAGATATCAAAACAGTGAGGAATTACAGAGACCCCCCTCCCCATCTAGAAGAGTATGGGAGTCTCAGATGAAACCTGATTTGGGGGGTGCTTTCTCCCCGAGGTATCTGCAAATTACAGAAAGGCAGTTGAGATTCTAAGAAACTGAGCAGAGCTTTCACAGACTTATATAGGTAGGAAACAAGTCTGAGGCCCCCAAAGAAAAGAGATTCTAGTAACCACCCCAACTCTGACCCAAGGCTTACGGTTGGTACTCAAAAGTGCCATGTCTTCAGAGACAAGTGAATCAGAAAAAGACTAGCAATCTCCAAACCCTCTAAATTATGAATAAAATTAAAGCATTCTGAATTGCTTTCATTAAATAGTCACAAAAAGCACTAATTATAAGGGAAAAGACTGATGAATGATAAAAGGACTGTATTAAAATGAAAAACTTCTGTTTATGAAAAGCCATCATTAAGTGTGAAAAAGCGAACCATGTATTTGAGAAAATATTTGCAATGCACATTATGGACAGAAAACTTATTCCCAGAATAGTTAAAAAAATATTCCTAGAATCAGTAAGAAAAAAACAAATAACTCAATAGAAAAAACAGCAAGATGCCCAAACAGACTTTACAAAAGAAGATATCCAAATAGCACATGAAAAGGTATTCAATCTCATTACTCCCCAGAGAATTGTAAAGAAATAACACTAAACTTACTCACCAGAATGATTATAGTAAAAAAGACTGACAATACTAAGCGCTGGTAAGAATACAGAGAAACCACAACTTTCCTACATTGCCTGTGAGTATTTAAATTGACACAATCCTTTGAAAAATTATTTGGTAATAACTACTGTATTTGAATATACACGTGATCTATGACCCAGCAATTTTACTTCTCGGTATATATCAAACAAAAATACATGCAAATGCATAGAAGACATAGATAAGAATGTTCACAGAACACTGTGCATAACAGCAAAAATCCAGAAACCCAAATCCCCACCAACAGTGAAATAGAAAGCTGTAGTATATTCATGCAACACAATATTATACATAGCAATATAAATGAGCAAACTATAGCTACACACAACAACATAGATGAATTTTACAAACCCTTTGTCAAGTAAAGGAAATCAGATATTTTAAAAGACATTTTTAAATGCTTTTTCTATAAAGTTCAAAAACAGAATTAATTGATGACATTAAAAGTCAGGGTGGTTACTTGTAGGTAGAAGACAAGAGGTAGTGAATAGGAAGAGGCACAAAGGGGCTTGGGGGTGATGGCAATGTTCTATTTCTTAACCTGGGTAGCATTCACTTTGTGAATTCCTAGAACTGTACAGTTATGATTTTTATACTCTTCTGTATATGTTATATTTCAATAACAAAGTTTTTTAAAAAACATCAGACTAGATAAAAATAATACACATTCAAAATATTATACGAATTGACATGACAATTATTTCTGGATTACCTACTATGTGTCATGCACTGTATATTCATGTCTCATCATTTAATCTCCATAACAACCTTTTAAAGTAGGAATTTGTGTCCCCATTTTATAGATTTTTTTAAATCTGAAATTCAAGTAATTTAAGCAGCTTACTTAAGGTCATAAAACTAGTAAATGCTGGAGTAAATGCTAGAATCCCAAGTTTGATTTCAGAATTGAGGCCAATTTCAGAATTACGGTCAAACTTTTACCAAGTATGTAGCTCTATACAGTCTCAGCGTATGGAGGTCTATAGCCTCCTTTGCAATTTCCAGGGTTCTGTGTCACCAAGCCAACTACTTTCAGTTCCCTAAACAAGTGAAGCTCTCTCTCAGCTTCATGTCTTTGCATATGCTGCTCCCTTACCTTAGACTACATCCTTCTTTCCCTCCCCAACACATTTGGCTGACTTGATTCTTATTAGTCCTTAAAGATCTAGGATAAGTTACCACCTTCTTTAAAAATCTTTCTCTGATCTTCCCCATCTTTCTTATCTACTTCTTTAGCACTCTGCACATACCTAGCTCCACCATGCCATTCACCAGACCACAGTGTAACATTTCTGTACTGTTCTACCTGGGATGACAAACTCTTTAGGAGAAAGAGCCATTTGCCATTTATATCCCACTTTATATCCCTCGCATCCAGCACAGTACCTGGCACATAGAAGGCTCTTCATATTATACAAATAAACAACTTTCATATCAGAACTAAAACCAAAGGGTTGAAAGTACTAAATTGTTAACAGAATTTCTATTTCAACCAAATTGTAGCCTACACTTTTATATTCTGTTGACATAGGCTTTGTGAAGAATACTTTAAAAATACTCACAATTTCATAAAATACACAAGGCAGAGTATTTTTCCCATCCCTCAGAAGAAAAGTCTTTGAATAACATGGGCCAGGTGTAACAGCCGAATCAAGAACAGCTAAGCAATATTCAAATGGGGGAAAAAATAAATGTTGGTAAATTGCAAATAAAATTTAACAAAGAGAAGTTGATGTTTAAACAACTATTCATATTATTTATAGTTCTTTTTATACAGTAATAATAAAGAAGACATTTTAAGAAGGGAAGATATTTCTCAGAGAGTTTTATATGAAGGAAAACAAAACTTCTGGACTCTCTCCAACTTAGGAACAGATCATATGCCAAACTCATACAATTGACAATAAATGGCCATCTGAAACTTTTTCCTTAGAATGTGCAGCATAGAGTGGTTAAATCCCCAGAATAGTCTACAATATTATAATAATATAATGCACAGGTATAACAAATAAGCATCATAATTTAATGAAAAAAGAAACACTGAATTAGAATCAGGAGTCATGTGTTCAAGTCCCAGGTCCCTCAACTTACTAATATTTTGTGACTTTGAGCAAACTGAGTTTTTAAGTTATTTTTATTATACACATTTAAGGTATACAACATATTTTCATATATATATATATATATATATATATACACACACACACACATATATAATGAAATCATTCCTACAGCAAGCAAATTAACATACCCTTTTGTGTGTGCATAGTTATCCTTTCTGTGTGTGGTAAGAGCACCTGAAATCTACTCTCTTAGCAAACTTTTAATATACAATACAGTAATATTAACTATAGACCTCCTCTATGCATTGTCTCTAGACTTATTCATCCTACATAATTGCAAGTTTGTACCCTTTGACCTACATCTCTCTATTCCCTCCTCCTTGAGTAAATTGTTTAACCACTTTCAAATCTGTTTCTTCATGTATAAAATGCAAATTGTAATTCATGTTTATCTCAAGAAACTATTATCAAATGACAGTATTATTCATTTATTTAATAACCATCTACTGAGTACTGGTAGTGGGCATTTGTTACTTTGAGGCTGGCCTCCATTTCTTCTAAAAAAGACCCTGTTATCCTTTAGGAAAATTCCATTTTTAGCCATATTATTTAGATAGAATTTGTCCCCATCCTCAGATCCAGGAGTGAACTGTGAGTGACTTAATTCAATTAGCATATTTTATTACTCAACTACACAGTTCAGGGTTTCTGTACTGTGCATGCTACATTCAGAAATGATTATATGCAAAGACTCATTTGTTAGTTTCCAGGAAAGAGCAACCAGAAGAAAAATCTAAGAATGTGATAGGTGGTATAAGAATGCATAGTCTACAGAAATTTAATAATCAACTTGCTACCATAAGGGGAGAGTCAGAAGCTTCTGGAGAGACCATAGTGTGGAGCCTTAAGATGAAGCCAACATTATGACGGTCAGAAAGATGGAGAGAAATCACTGTGCCGTCTCTTGAGCAGCCAGATCAAGCTTTGCCTAAAGTCAAAAACCCAGCTGCTTTCAGTTTCATGAATAATTCTCCATTATTGTTTAAAGGCCACTAAAGTTGTTTTTTTTTTTTTGGTGGGTGGGGGGCTTGCAACTGATAGGGACTTCCTATACACTGTGCAGTGTGTTAGACATTAAAGTTTAACAAAAAGGAAGTATCTACCTTAGGTAAGTTTAGAATCTAGCCTAGAACTCAGGATTATTAAAGCACTATGAAAGCTAACCATCACATATAAAAGCACAGAACCCCTTCATTTCCTGAAAAGAATGTCTACTGCTGTTTATATTGGGTATTGTGATATTTTTAAAAGGATTATTCCGGAGTGAACCTGAACAATTCACCAAAGAGAACCTGGGGAAATGAATGGAATTAGCACGTCCTTTTAATAGGCTCGGGCTATTTCTAATATTTCTATTCTACAAATAGGTGAGAGCCAAAGGCATCCTTCACACAGGAAAAAGCAATTTAGTGGGAAGTCCAACAGGGTTTAAGATATTTGAAATAAGACGTTCTACCTCTGACAGTATTCTAGTTCTGACAGAAAACAGACATGAAACAGAATACCATCTGCTATTGCAGTTACACAGCTACCGGTAAGAACTGAACAAAATAAGAGCTAAGACAAGCTTCAATATAGAGTAGTAACAGCCATACCAACCAGCTCAGAACTATGCTTCAAGCAAAATGAGTAGGACTTGATGAAGAATCCCTGAAGTATATGGGAGTTCCAGAGGCCAGAGGCATGGAAACCTCCAAAAAGCCAAAAGTGAAAACTCAACAAAACCAGCCCAGCCAACACCTTGATTTTGGCACTGTGATATCCTGAGTATAGAACAGAGTCAAGCCCACATGGACTTCTGATCTACAAAACTTGAGTTAAGAAGTGGGTGTGGTTTTTAGCTGCTAAGGTTCCATTAATTTGTTAAGCAGCAATTGAAAACTAATATAGTGTGTTTACTCAGAGTCTGAGTCTCTATTGAATCCAATGTCACTTCATATAATAAAGCTTTTTCCTTAATGGTAACAAGAGAGAAACTGCAATCATTTTTAGGTGAAAGCTAAACATGTGAAATGAATGCACTGATGGAAATCTGAGCCATTGATCACTACTTACTGAGGTCTGTCAGGCAGACCTTGACTCAGCGACAGATAGATGAAATACACTTATACACTTAGTACAGTCATTTAAGTGGGCTAGGGATGGTCATCAGCTGCCTTTAGAGGGCGACT
This sequence comes from Cacajao melanocephalus, assembly GCA_963573385.1. NCBI lineage: Eukaryota > Metazoa > Chordata > Mammalia > Primates > Pitheciidae > Cacajao > Cacajao melanocephalus. The sequence goes on from CAUYLG010020614.1 coordinate 12,411, forward strand.
GCAGCTAAGTGACCACCATTCCTTATATAAACACATTTATATTTACATTTATATATAAATATAAGGAGAAGGGGGCTGTATCTTTCCTATTGCTGCTATAACAAATTACCACAAACTTAGTGGCTGGCTTAAAACAACACAAAAGCATTATTTTAATAATTATGGAGGTCAGAAGTCTATAATGAGTCATCAAAGCTATGTTCCTTTTGGAGGCTCTTGAGTAGCATCTGTTTCCTTAACTTCTCCAGCTTCTAGAAGATGCCTGCATTCTTTGGCTCATGGCCCCTTCCACCACCTTCAAAGCCAGCAAGGTAGCATCTTTCAATCTCTCTGACTCTGACCTTGATGCTTTCTTGTATAAAGGACCCTTGTGATTACACTGAACCCACTCAAGTAATACAAGATAATCTTCCCATTTCAAGATCCTTAACTTAATTACATCCGCAAAGTCCCTTCTGCCATATAAGGTAGCATTCACAAATTTTGGTAATTATAATGTAGACATGTTTAGGGGGCATTATTCTGTCTACCACAGGGACTGTTATTAAAACTTCAGTTCTTTGAAGTTTGGAAGAAAAAGGACTAATCAGACATTAAAACTTGTTGTCTAAATAGTATTACTGAAGTATTTTTGAAGTATTTTACCTACCTAATACTTCAAAAAGAAGTACAGTTTTCTGTACATGTTCACGCCAATACTTCATGCTTTCAATAACTGCAGAAATAATTCTTAAAGAATTGTCTTTTTCCTTAAACTGTAACTGATACAATGAGGTTTCCTTTTGAAAAAATAAAAAACATAGCATTAGAAAAATATTTCTTTTTTTCATCATACTCATTTATCTTCTATGTAAAAATTCTAAGTCCTTATAATGGACAAATGTGTAAAAAGAACGACTGAAAATATTAGTTACCTCCCTAAATTAACGCCATCATTACTCTATTGGAGGAGAAACCAGGGTGCGCTTGGAGACAATTAATCAAAAGGAGAATTATTTATATGGGCACTTGTTCACTCATTCATTCACTGAATATTTTAAAGCATCATATGCCAGATCCTGTGACAAATACAGGTAAGGCCATTCCTTTCCCTAATGCACTCATACCCTAGGGAAGGAGCCAGGCACATTCATTCATTCATTTACTTGTTTCAAAAGTGTTTACTGGGCACCTCCTACCTGCCAAACACAGCTACTAAGGAAACATTCGTGGACAAAACAATCAAGATATCCGCTCTCAAAGATTTCATAGTCTAGTGGAGGATTTATAAAATAAATAACATATAACAGAATGTCAGGAAATGTACCTTTTTAAGAAAAAAACACAAGGTAAAGGGAGAGAGAGAGACGGGGGTTATTATTTTAAGTGGGTTGTTGAATGAGGACAGACGGAACAGCAAGTATAAAGGCCCCGAGACTGCAATGTTCTCAGCATTTTTTAAGATCAACTAAGAATAAAGTGTGTTAAGATACTAATTTTCAAAGGTAGGGGGACACTCTCCTTTGTGAGGGTGAGGGTTGTGAAGAACACATGATGAAACTTTCCTTCAAAATACAAGTAGTTTCTTCCCTCTTCCCCCTCTCAACCAAGATCCTAACATGCCTCCTGTTGATGATTATGGCCACAGTAAACCCCTGTTACTAAGGTGATCACGTGATACAATTCTTGAGTGCAAGAAAACATAACGTTGAGAACCACTGTGAAACATGCTTTATTAGTCTTATTTCCAACAAAAAACAAAACACGCAAAAACAGATTTTACCCCAATGGCTTACGCTTTTTCAGACATACAGGCAGAACAAAAACTAACAACACTAAGAAGCTGTTAGCAATCCTAGGCTGAAAGGACAAGAGAAGAAAATAAAAGTATCAAGCCCAGGAAAGCTATACTCATGAAAAGGCTACATCATGCAGTGACACAGCCACTGCTGGTGATAGAACATTTAAGACTGGAGAAAGTGAGAAAACTCAACCTTTCCTCCCACCCTTTGATGTCATACCAGTGACTCCTACTGGATGACCTCTAGCAAAAGCCAGCAAGTAAAGAATCTCAAGATGATGTACTTTGTAGGACGACTCAGCCTTCCAGAACACAGAGAAGGGCAGGTGAAGAATCAAGTGGGCCAAGGGGCCAGGGAGCAGAGACAAGGAATAACCAGCACACATAATACATAAATAACATTTACAAAGAGCAATTAGAGCACTGAGCATAGAGAGGAAGTACAGTTGACATACAGGTATAGCAAAGAATATAAACCAAAGCACAGAGTGTATGCTATGTTTAGAGAATTGTGATGAGTCTGAAGTGGCTAGAGCATTGGACAATTAGTAAAATATGAAATATGAGGCTACAAATGTAGAATAGGACAAGATCATAAAGCAAAGGTCATAATAGGTTGATCATAAAGAAAACTATGGACTGCAGTGCAAATCTCACCTGCCATCTGTTAGTGTAAATGTTTGTTGGAGGACAGCCATGCACATTCATTTACGTATTGCTTATGGCTGCTTACAAGCTACAGTGGCAGAGTTGAGTAGAATTGAGTAGCTGCAACAGAGACGGTATGGCCCATAAAGCCAAAAATACTTACTAACTGGCCCTTTAAAGAAAATGATTGCTGACTCTATTGAAAAATACTTAGAATGACATATGAAGAGCCTGGGTAACTTCACTAACAATGGATAAACTGTCATTATCTTTAAAATGAGTATAAAGTGAAAGTCAGAAATCCAGTAGAAAACTCTAAAGTTTGAAAGAAAAAGGAGCAGCCATTCACATCCCCTAAGAAAATATTCTGGAAACTAACATTCACCCACTTCAATGGAACTGAATATTTATGCTAATCAAGTAATGTATGTCATGGAATTGATTTCAGATGCTCTTATCTCTGTAAATTTCTAAATATTTACCTCACATTTTAAAAAATGTGCATAGGTCATTAATTGAAATTTAAACATTTACCTTCAGAATGTTTTCTTCTGGAAAATCATCCAACATTTGTTTCTTACACTGATTTTGTTGAAAATTGGGCTTAAATGTCTGTAATGCACTGTTTTTGTCTAGCCCTCTCATTGTGGAACCAGATATTTTTGATGAATGTGTTTGTCTACGTAGCTCGGTTTCTTTGTTGCGAGATAAGTTAGGAGGTTCAGGTATTCGTAACTGTTTTTGTTGCTGAGCTCCCAAACTCATTGGACAGGAATTTTTTCCATCATTTGCCACTAAGTTTGTTCGTTTACATTGAGGCCTAAAATCATTTTTATTCCAAGTTTTCAAGCTGGTAGTTTTGTTGCCATCTTTGTAGCTGTAATAGTGGGGGGAAAAAAAGGATTTGTTTCTATATGGTTTCTTAATTACAAAAAAAATGAAAAATTCATTTATATGGCAATTTATGATTTAGAAAGCACATTATAAGTACTAACTACTTAAAAATTCCAAATACATCACAACAACCCTACAATGTATTATTATGTCTCTTTCTAGATGAGAAGACTGATCCTTAATGAGGAATTAACTTGCCCAAAGTCATACAGTAAATTACTCACAAGTCTAGAGCCCAATAAATACAAGATCTCCCAACTCAGAGTCTAGTACTACAAAGTATATTTTTAAATAATAGCATCCTTCATATGATAGTCGTTGTATCCAAGTGGTAAGATTTTGAAGGCATTTGCATACTTCTTTATATATTCAATTTTAAAATTTTCTACAAAGTAAAATTTTAAGAAGTTAAACTGTGGCTTACCAATGATTTTAAATCACAAGGAGAATACATATAGGCAGGATGGATAGCTATTAATATTTGATTAGCAATTTTGTGCTTTTACTACGTAGCTTAAAAGCCCTATAATGAATTTGGTGCAGCATTTGCCAGCAACATTAAGTGTGTTATATCAGTTGACCAGAACATTATGTTAGATGATAATGAGGCCAAAATCAAAAGCATAATTTCTGAGCAGGCTAGTTAGGAGTTCCACAGGAAATAAAACTAGTCCAAGTCACAAATTCTTTTTTTGTTTGTTTTTTCTCAGAGACAGGGTCTCGCTCTGTCACCCGGGCTGGAGTGCAATGGCGAGAACACAGCTCACTCTAGCTTCAATGTCCCAGGCTCAAGTGATCCTCCCGCCTCAGCCTCCTGAGTAGCTGGAACTACAGGTGAGTGCCACTATGCCCAGCAAATTTTTGTTATTTTTTTTGTAGAGACAACATGTCACCATGTTGCCCAAGCTGTCCTCAAACTCCTGGACTCAAATGATCCACCTCCTTGGCCTCCCGAAGTGCTGGGACTACAGGTGTAAGCCACCATTCCCAGCCCACAAATTCTTAATTCTCAATAATTTTCCTGGAAAATACAAGTATCACAAGAGGGCACCCAATACAACCCTTCCTTTATTTAAGTAAATAATCCAAAAGAGGTCTAGGTATACTACTGACCAGTAACAAATTCAAATTTTAGGAGGTCTGAAGCCTGTATAATTCAGGGAACACTGTTAATTGGATACAAAGTTAGTATAAAATAATAAGAAAGCATAATTACAACAATTTATGTTATAAACACAACAAACATCACAATACTCAGAAAAAATATTATTAAATTAACTGCCTGATACCCCTTTATAGGGATTTTTTCCTACATTGATCACTTCTTCATATGACAATAATTTTATAAATTTTTTTGGATTATCTCATGTTGCCCAGGTCAGTCTCAAACTCATGGGCATAAGTGATTCTCTTGCCTTAACCTCCGGAATAGCTGGCACTACAGACGTGTACCACCACACCCAACAATTTTGTAATTTTATTTTCAATAAAGAGAACAGAAACACAGTTTTGTCTTTCCTCTCTCTCACAGTTATAGAAATTACTTTTATTATTCATGGTCTAGAAAAATTTATTTCAGCTTTAAAACTCTCTATTGGTAACAGCACATTTGTAGTAATATCAAAGATAACTGATCACAGATCATAACAGATATAATAATAATGAAAAAGTTTGAAATATTGCAAGAAATACCAAAATGTGACATAGAATCATGAAGTGAGTACATGCTGTTGGAAAAATCGCACCAACAGACTTGCTCAATGCAGGATTACCACAAACCTTCAACTTGTAAAAATGCAGTATCTGCGAAGTGCAATAAAGTGCAATATAATGAGGTATGCCTATATAAAGAGTGGCTGACTGGATTAGAGATCCAACTATATGCTGTCTACAGTCAACTCAGTTTAGATTCACAAGACACCATAAAACCTTAGAATAAATGGATGGAAAAAGATATTCCAGGCAAACAGCAACCAAAAGTAAACAGGGGTGGCTGAGTTTGTCAGACAAAATAGACTTCAAGTTAAAAGTTGTCTCTAAAGACAAAGAAGGTCATTATATAATGAAAATGGTAAATTCAGTAGGAAGATATAAAAAGTGTAAATATTTACACATCCAATATCGGAGCTCTTAAGTATATAAAGCAAATATTGACAAACCTAAAAGAAAAATTGACAGCATTATAATAATAGAAAGAAAGCTCAATACTCTACTTTTAATAATAGATAAATCATCTAGACAGAAAAATCAGTAACAGTGACCTTGAATAACACTATGGATCAAATGGACCCAAAAGACATATATAGAATTAGCTACCCAACAGCCGAAGACTACACATTCTTCTCAAGCACAGATGGAACTTTCTCCAGGATAACTCCCATGTTAGGTCACAAAATCAGACTTAATAAATTTAAGAAGATCAAAATCATACCAAGTATCTTTTCTGACCATAATGGTATAAAACTAGAAATGAATAACAGCTAGAAAATGGAAAAATTCACAAATATAAAAACACACTCTTGAACAACCATTGATCAAAGAGGGAATTAAAAAAGAAAATTTTTAAATTATCATGAGACAGAAACAAAACACAACATACCAAAACTTATGGGAAAACAAAAGCAGTGCTAAGGGAAGTTTATAGAAATAAATGCTTAAGTGGAAATAAAAGGATCTCAAATAAACATCTTAACTTCACACCTAAAGGAATTAGAAAAAGAGTAACAAACTAAGCCCAAAATAAGCAGATAAAAGAAATAATAAGACTAGAGTAGAAATAAAATAAGAGAATAGAAAAGAAAAAAAAAACACACACAATAAAACTAGGCTGGGCACGGTGGCTCATGCTGTAATCCCAGCACTTGGGAGGCCGAGGCAGGTGGATCACCTGAAGTCAGGAGTTCAAGACCAGCCTGGCAAACATGGTAAAACATCATCTCCGCTAAAAAATACAAAAATTAGCCAGGTGTGATGGTGGGTGCCTATAATCCCACCTACTCGGGAGGCCGAGGCAGGAGAATCACTTGAACCTGGGAGGAGGAGGTTGCAGTGAGCCAAGATCGCACTCCAGCCTCCAACAGAGTGAGACTCTCTAAAAAAAAAAAAAAAAAATGGCAAAACTAAGAGCTTATTTTTTGAAAAGATAAAGTCAACAGCCCCTTACATAGACAAAAAAAAAAAGAAAAGAGAAGGTTTAAATAAATGAAAGAGGAAACATAAAATGGATTTCTCAGAAATAAAAAAGATCATAAGGGGCTATTACAAACATTATATGACAACAAATTAGGTAACAGAAGAAATGGATAAATACCTAGAAACATGCAACCCACCAAGATTGAATCAAGAAGATGTAGAAAGCCTAAACAGACCAATAACAAGAAGATTACAGATGTAATCAAAAACCTCTCAACAAAGAAAAGCCCAGGACCAGATGACTTCACAGTGAATTCTATCAAACATTCAAAGAGAAATTAATACCAATCTTTCTTAAATCTTTCATAAAATAAGAGGGAATACTTCTAAATTCGTTTTATGAGGCTAGCATCACTCTATCAAAATCAAACAAAGACACTGCTAGAAAACTACAGACCAATATCACTAAAAAACATAGATGCAAAAACCCTGAATAAAATACTAGCAAGGCAAATCCAACAGCACATCAAAAAAATTACCTATCGAGTACTCTGCTCACTACATGGGTGAGGTGACAGGTTCCATACTTCAAACCTTAGCATTACACAATATTCCCATGTAACAAATCTGCACAGGTATTCCCTATATTTAAAGTGAAAGTTGAAATCTTTTCTTAAAAAATTACACACCATGATTAACTGAGATTCATTTCTGGAATGCACAGTGGTTTAATATGCGCAAATCAATAATGATATACACCACAGTAGCAGAATTAAAAATAGATGCAGAAAAGGCATCTGACAAAGTTCAACATCCATTCAGTTTAGTCTCAAAACAGTAAGTATAGAAGGAACACAATAAAGGTCATTTGCAAAATTCCCACAGCTAACATCATAATGGGGAAAAACTGGAAGTTTTTTCTCAAAGATACAGTACAAGGCAAGGATGCCCACTCTCACCACTTCTATTCAAATATAGTTACAGGCTGGGCATTCTAAATCTGAAAATCCAAAATTCGAAATGCTCCAAAATTTGAAAGTTTTTGAACAACACCACAAGGCTCAATGGAAATGCTCATTGAGGCATTTCAGATTTTTAATTTTCAGATTTAGGATACTCAACTGGTAGGTATTCTGCAAATATTCCAAACTCCAAAAAAATCTGAAACATTTCTGATCTCAAACATTTCAGATAAGGAATTCTCAACTTATCTTGGAAGTCCCCGCCAATCAATTAGCCAAGAAAAAGAAATAAAAGGACTGCAAATTGGAAAGGATGAAGTAAATGTCTCTGTTTGCAGATGACATGATCCTGTATGTAGAAAACCCTAAAAACTCCATTAAAAAACTGTTAGAACTAAAAAACAAATTTAGTAAAGTTGCAGGATACAAAATTAACATACAAAAATCAGGAGCATTTCTTTACATCAATAATAGATATCCCAAAAGAAAACCAAGAGAATGATCCCACCACATAACATGAAAAAGAATAAAATACTTAGGAACAAATAACCAACATGGAGAAAGGTCTATACATTAAAAAGTATAAAACACTGATTTAAAAAAAGATACTGAAGACAAAATAAATGAAAAATCCTGTGTTACGGATTTGAAGAATTAATATTGTTAAATGTCCAAACTACCCAAAATGATCTACGATTCAATGCAATCCGTACCAAATTTTCAATGATATTTTTCACAGAAATAGAAAAAAAAATCCTAAAATTAGTATTAAACCACAAAAGACTTTGAATAGCCAAAACAATCTTGAGAAAGAAGAACAAAGCTGCAGCCATCACATGTTCCTTATTTCAAATTATACGTGAAACCTAATCAAAACAGTATGGTATTGGTATTAAACCAGGAACACAGACTAACAGAACAGAATAGAGAGCCCAGAAATAAACCCACACATTTACATTTAACTGATTTTCAACAAAAGTGAGAAGAACACATAATGGGGAAAAGATAGTCTCTGCCATAAATCGTGTTGGAAAATCTGGGTATCTACAAGCAGAAGAATGGAATTGGACCCTTACCTTACACCACATACAAAAATCAACTCAACATGGATTAAAGACTTAAATGTAAGAAGTGAAACCATAAAACTCTTAGGATAAAACATAGCGAACAAACTCCTTAACATGGGTCTTGCAAATGACTTTTTAAAATGACACCAAGGCTGGGCACGGTGGCTCACGCCTGTAATCCCAGCACTTTGGGAGGCCGAGGAGGGCAGATCACAAGGTCAAGAGATCAAGACCATGTTGAAACCCCGTCTCTACTAAAAAATACAAAAATTAGCTGGGCGTGGTGGTGCATGCCTGTAGTCCCAGCTACTCGGGAGGCTGAGGCAGAAGAATTGCTTGAACCTGGGAGGCAGATGTTGCAGTGAGCCGAGATTGTGCCACTGCACTCCATCCTGGGGCCTGGCGACACAGCAAGACTCTGTCTCGAAAAAATATATATATATGACACCAAAAGCACAGGCAACAAAAGCAAAAATCAACATGTGAGACCTACATCAAACTAAAAAGCTTCTGTACAGTAAAGGAAATAATCAACAGAGTGAAAAGGCAATCTACAGCATGGGAGAAAATTTTGGCAAACCACATATATGATAAGGAATTAATATCCAAAATATTTAAGGAATTCACAGAACTCGGTAACAAAAACAAGTAACACAATTTTAAAATGGGCAAAGAACCTAAACAGACATTTTTCTAAAGAAGACACACAGATGGCCAATAGGTATATAAAAAGGTGCTCAACATCACTAATCAGGAAAATGCGAATCAAAACTACAATGATATAGTATCAATTCACACTTGTTAGGACAGCTGTCATCAAAAATTCAAAAGATAACAAGTGTTAGCAAGGGTGTGGAGAAAAGGCAATCTTTGTACACTCTTGGTGGGAATGTAACTTGGCACAGCCATTATGAAAAACAGTATGGAAGTCCCTCAAAAAAATTAAAAACAGAACTACTAAATAATCTAACAACCCCACCTCTGGATACATATCCAAAGGGAATGAAATTAGTATCTCAAAGAGATATCTGCATTTTCAGATTCATTGCAGTATTATTCAAAATAGCCAAGAGGGCCAGGCGCGGTGACTCATACCTGTCATCCCAGCACTCTGGGAGGCCGAGGCAGGCGGATCACCTGAGGTCAGGAGTTCGAGACCAGCCTGGCCAACATGGTAAAACCCCGTCTCTACCAAAAATACAAAATTAGCTGGGCGTAGTGGTGCATGCCTATAATCCCAGCTACTCAGGAGGCTGAGGTAGGAGAATCACTTGAACCTGGAAGGCAGAAGTTGCAGCGAGCCGAGATCATGCCATTGCACTTACACTGTCTTGTCGCCATTGCCTGGGCGACAAGAACGAAACTTCACCTCAAAAAAAAAAAAAAAAAAAATCCAAGATATATAAACAATCTAGGTGACAGATAAATGGACTAAAAATATGTCATAAAGAGATAACAGAGTACTATTCAGACATTAAAAAAAAGAAAATCCTGCCATTCATGATAACATGGATGAACCTAGAGGATGTTATGCTAAGTGAAATAAGTCAGACACAGAAATAAAAATACTGTATGTGCTTACTTATACATGAGATCTTTACAAATCAGACTCATAGAAGTAGACAGTAGAATAACGGTTTCCAGGGGTGAAGAGGTGAGAGAAATAAGATGATGTCAAAGGGTACAAAGTTATATAGGATGAATAAAATCTAGAGATCTAATGTATAGCATGAGGACTATAGTTAATAATACTGTGCTATATAGATGAAATTTGCTTAGAGAGTAGATCTTAAGTGTTCACACTACAAAAAAAATGGTAATTATGTGAAGAGATGGATATGTTAACTGGCTTGACTGAAATAATCAGGTCACTATGTATATGCATATTAAAATATCAGGTTGTACAACTTAAATAAATATAATTTTAATTCAAAAAAAAAAAACAGCTTTTTTTGAAACAGGGTCTCACTCTATCTCCCAGGCTACAGTGCAGTGGCAGGATCTCAGCTCACTGCAACCTCCACCTCCCAGGTTCCAGTGATTCTCCTGCCTCAGCCTTCCGAGTAGCTGGGATTACAGGCACGCACCACCACATCTGCCTAATTTTTGTATCCTTTGGTAGAGACGGGGTTTCACCAAGTTGGCCAGGCTGGTCTCAAACTCCCAACCTCAAGCCATCTGCCCACCTCGGCCTCCCAAAAGTGCTGGGATTACAGGTGTGAGCCACCGGGCTTGGCCCTAATTTAAATTTTTTTAACATAACAACAGAAGTACAATAAAAATTCAACTGCAGTCAGAACTATAACAAAGATGAGAGTGTCAAGAGAGTGTTCCAGAGGCAAGTAAGAGTCCAAAAGAAAATATTCCTCATATCTTTGGCCACCTTGAGCAAGTTGTAGGAGATTTAAAAGATTAAAAATTTAGTTACAAGGGTATTGGGGGTCTGCCACCTCCTTTTATGAATTACTGACTTAGGTTATATACCATTTTATATTATTAAACTTTTACAATAGATCTGTGTAACAATAATGGTTGAAAGATACGCTGTGTAATAAGAAAACAATACTGGGTGAATCAGAGCAATAGGCATTCTAAGTATTCCACCACATACAAACATGTTAAATATATTTATGTATTTGTAAAATCCCTAATCAATGGTTTTCTTGGTGGTGATAAACAAGACAGCACAAATTTACAAAAATACATCAAAACTGTATGTTTTATCCACAATATATACTAAGCACTGAAGGAACCTTAGATATCATCTAGTTTAACTTTTTTCCCATGGATAAAGATGTGAGACTCAAATAAGGTGAAATGGCTTGCTTTTTCTGTTCAAAAATAAATAAATGGTTAACTCTGGATGAGTGCAACTATGAATAATTTTTTTTTACCTTTTTTCTAGAATTATTCTATTATTTTTATGACAGTAGGTTATTTTAGAAAACAACAATATCCCAATCTTCCTTTAAAATGTATGCATTTATCTGAACCCGATTGCCAGTTTGTGTTCAGTTCTCAGCTTCTAAAGCCTTCATCTCACTGAGCACAATAGCTTATGCCTGTAATCCTAGCACTTTGGGAGGCTGAGGTGAGGGAATCACTTGAGCCCAGGAGTTCAAGACCAACCTGGGGAACATAGCAAGACCTCATGTCTACTAAAAATTTTAAAATTAGCCAGGCATGGTGGTGCACACCTACAGTCAGTCCCAGCTACTCAGGAGGCTGAGGTGGGAGGATTGCTTAAGCCCAGGAGTTCAAGGTTGCCATGAGCTATGATCATGCCACTGCATGGCAGCCTGGGCAACAGGGTGAGATCCAGTGTCAAAAAAAAAATTAAAAATTTTTAAATTTTAAAAGTCCTCATATCACTTCAATTCCTCAACTGAGATTCCTTAACTACTAAGTAAGTCTAAGTAATGTCTCCTCAGAGTCTAAAGCCAATTGTAGGAGCTTTGGCAAAGAAGCCCATCTTTACTAATCTTACTAATTGCCCATATCCTAATTCTGGTGAATGAAATCTATATTAACAATGTGTCCAAAATAGGAGTGTACTTTGTTCTTAAAAACTCCATGTCCCAAGAAAGTCTAGACTAGGCTGCCAGAAAAAATACAGGATGCCCAGTTAAATCTGAATTTCAAATAAGCCAATTTTTGGTATAAGAATGTCCCAAATACTGGCTGTAACACATACTAAAACATTATTGATTACCTGAAATTCAAATTTAACTGGGCATCCTTTATTTTTATTTGCTAAATCTGATGACGCTAGCCTGGTCTCTAAACCTGAGGATTAGACCTTTAGCTGGTTCAAAAGATCTTCAACAGATTACCAACTGCCTGTATGGATTTTTAAATGTTCTCTGTTCCTGGATTTTCTGTTGTATTCCAACAGTCTGACAGATCATGTATTAATTCAAATTGTGATATCCAATACTGGCTACCTGTCCAGATTAATATCTTTTACCTAGTTTTCTGTCTAGAGCTTGTCAAAATGGATTTTCTTCTAGCACTTGAAGTTGGAACAATGTCTCTAAGAACCATCCCAAACCACTGAACAGGCCTACTTTTAAGGCCTTGTTGTGAAGAAACTAATGGACTGGTCCTGGGGAAACTAGCATGAATAATAAAATCAAAACTCTTTTTTTTTTTTTTTTTTTTGAGACAGAGTCTCGCTCTGTCACCCTGGCTGGAGTGTGGTGGCACTATCCTGGCTCACTGCAACCTCCGCCTCCCCATTTCAAGTGATTCTCCTGCCTCAGCCTCCCAAGTAGCTAGGACTACAGGTGTGCGCCACCACGCCCAACTAATTTTTGTATTTTCAGTAGAGACAGAGTTTCACCATGTTGGCCAGGCTGGTCTCGAACACCTGGCCTCAGGTGAACCACCTGCCTTGGCCTCCCAAAGTGCTGGGATTACAGGCATGAAATAAAGACACTATTTCAATATATTTATTAACAACTATTTAAAAAGTTCCCCCTTTAAAAAAACATAATATCTTTTTCTAATAAAAATAAGAATAGTATTAACTTCATATGGTTGTTGTAGGGATTACTGAAATAATATATCAAAGCACTTAACAATGACTGATATATGTAATTGGTGGTGTTTTCCCAGCACTTTGTTTCCAAAATTATTTCCTTCAATATTGCCATTTATCCAAGGCTATTAAAGTCCAACCAAAAAAAAAATCCATGTTCTTTTTCTGTAAATTTTTTCATGCTATTTAAACATTAAACTTTGGTGCTAATGGCAAGAACGCTCACCATCTTTTCGACCATCTTATTCACTCCTTGAGCCCCTACTGTTGCAGATGCATACACATCGCAGCCTCCATTTTTCTTTCTTCTTTCATTCTGTTTACCTTGAAGCTGACTGTCTTGCAGGATAAGAATGAGCACTCTAATTGGTTCTCAATTCCTAAATATAACCAGTACTAAGGTACGATTCCTATCTATTGCCAATTAAATCATTAATAACCTATAAGCAAAATCATAAATTCATAGCAATAAATATTGCCAGAAATTTCATTATCACATTAAGAATATTTTGAAGCATAATTACTGTCAAATTTACATATTTTTAAGTTTTCCATGCATGTTCTCTTAAGTTCTTCTATAAAACATGATTAATACTGCCATAGTTACTACTTATAGAAATGTTCTATATGTAATTCTGTTTAAGAACGAAGAAGTAAAGGAAGAGAGAAAGATGAAGAGAAAGACAGGAAAATGAGAAGGAATAGAAAAACAAAGAAATTTTAAGTAGACTCACCTCCAACCACTCTGGCTTTTTTCAGTATTTGATTGAATAGAGTTAAAGACAGAATCTTGACTTCTCAGAGGATGAGAACCTGAATGTGGTATTTGCCTTTCAAGGAAACATGTCTTGTTAAATATTAATAGTTTGCTTTCAAATTGAGAAAGTAAGATATACACAGAATAACATCAGTCAGTAACAGACACACATCCATTGGTTTATATTTTTCTACATACCCGGTGTCCATTGTTTTTATTACAGGAGCCAACTGTGGATTCATAGCTTCCCAGGCCCAATCTCAAAAGATACAAGTAACATAGATAAAAGTAAGATAGGTAGTATTTTTCAAAATAATAACTTCATGCTTATTTAATTTGGGGGGTTTAAAAACTTGAAGAAGAACTTGCATATACAAACTTCTTCAACAGTACTTTGTTGGAAAATTTGTCACAGCCTGCCTTATTAATTTTTATAGACATCTTTCGTATCCATTATATTTTAAGCAAAGAATTTAATCTGTATCTTTTCTACAATCAGTTCTAGTATAGTATCTCGAACTTTGTAACATGAATTTCATTTAATCCAATGTTTCTTGAACTTTTTAAATCTCGCCAACAGAAAGAAATACATCATAACTCAGAACATACACACACATGGTATGTGTGTGTGAGACAGAGACAGAGAGATAGAGAAAGGAAGAAAAAGAATATTAAATTTCACCATCAAATCTTATCCTTAATATGTGTGATACACTGACACAGTCATGTGTCACTTAATGACAGGGATACATTCTAAGAAATGCATTGTTAGGTGATTTTGTTGTTGTGCAAACATCAGAGAGCGTGCTTACGCAAACCTGGAGAGTACAGCTTGCTACACACCTAGGGTGTAGTTATGTCCTATTGCTCCTAGGCTGCAAACCTGTGCAACATGTTACTTCACTCAGTACCATAGGCAACTGTAATATAATAGTATTTGTGTATCTACACATATCTAAACATAGAAAAGATACAGTAAAAATATAATACAAAAGATAAAAACCAATACACTCAAGAGGGCACTTACCATAAATGAAGCTTGCAGGACTTAAAGTTGCTCTAGGTGAGTTAGTGATTAAGTGGTGAGTCATATGAAGGCCTAGGACATTACTGTACACTACTGTAGACTAAACACACCATATACTTAGGCTATACTAATTTATAAAAAAAATAATAAAGTGTGCTATGACATCATCACAGCTACTAAGTCACTAGGAGACAGAAATTTTTCAGCTCCATTGTAATTGTAACGGCATCACCATCACACAGGTAGTCCATCACTGACCAAAACATTGTTATGCAGTGCGTGGCTGTATTTTCTATTCTACTCTGCTTTATTCTCTTCTATTTCTTCTTTTTAAAGATCAATTATATCCCAGCTCAACTAATGGATCAAGACAAAAATTTAAAAAAAAAACAAAAAACGAAAACACTGATGTAGTCCTCTCTCTTACCCAACACAGGAAAATTACTATTTCTGACAAATGGTAATCCTGGTCAGAGCCTGAAGTACTTCAGGAGGACACACATCATGAGATACAGAGGACAGCCTGCCAATGACCTCTGAGAACTAGAACTAAAAGGTTATGTAAACTCCCAGCAAGGGCAACATAGTTCATGTGCCAGCTGAAGCTATAAAGAAGCCCACTGGGCGAAGGTGTGTCTTAGCCCGTTTGAACTACTGTAACAAAAAATACTTTAGAATGGGTAATTTATAAATATGATACATTTATTTCTCAGTTTTGGAGGCTAGGAATTCAAGGCTTTTTACTGTGTCCTCACATGACGAAAGGATCTAACAGCTCCCTCACACCTTTTATAAAGTCACTAATCTTATTCATGAGGGCAGAGCCTTAATTACCTCCTAAGGGCCCCACATCTTAATACTATCACACCAGCAGTTAAGTTTCAATGTATGAATTTAGGGAGGGGGGACACACTGAGACCACAGAGTAAACAGACAACAAATGAATGAGGCAAAAATGCCCTAAGAAGAGAAAAAGACTACAGACAGGCACCAGGTATTTCCCGGCGTTTGCACTTCCTAAAATCTTTTTTTTCCATTTCTCCTGTTTTCCTATGCACACTTATCCCCACTCTTGAGGCAATTCATGTGTTTCCATTCCTTACCACCAAATGTATAAGCTATAATATCCACATGTATTTTGAGAATGAAAAAATATTTTTTACAATATATGTCACTACTTTATTAGAACAAAGGTTCCAGATCTAAGATACTCTATTTAAATGCTAAGCCACCCTTGTAGATAAGGAAACTCAAACTCCTGACCTGGAATGTTCAGAAAGAGCCATGTAATTTCTATATGTGGATAATGGAAAGAAGAAAAAATAAACTCTCTGTTTCCATTATAATAAAATAGAAAATACAATGTTCTATAATCCTAGTTTGTATTTCGTGAAAATTTTTACCTTATTAATTTTCTTACCTGCAGGTAGAGGAGGAAAATCAAAATTGTCAGAAGGAGTACTGATACTTGGATCATCTTTAAGTGGATTGGAAGTTAATGGCTGTCGGTTCCTCTTTTTCTGATTGAACAATGGAACAGGCAAACAGCCTAAATTGAATGTACCAATAAATTAGTACATAATAGACACATAAGCAGATCTAGTTGTAAAATAACTAGTATATAATATACATTTTAAATTTGTCTACTTCTATATGCTAATATACTTCTACATTTCTATATCTTTGGATTTTTACATTCTCTTTAAGATCCTGAATAGCCTAATTTGTCTCTTCAAAAACCTTTTCTTATTCTACCCTAACACTGTTTTAATTCCTCTCATATGGAATTAATTCCCATCTCCTCCCTCATCCCCCAACCTTTCCAAATCCACTTTTTGTCTTCCTTATCTGTGTCCTGTGCTTGCCTATTACCATATCCACTGCAGGGGACCTTTGGAGTACAACGGAGGTGAAGAAGAACCAAGCTGTGAACCATGCTTTGAACAATACTGCCATATCCTTTTGGGCCTTGGTTCTCAAAGTTTCATTGGACTAAGATTCAACTGGAATGCTTAATATGCAGGTTCCTAGACTCCACTCTCACAGATTTTATTTCAATAGAGTTAGCCTGGAACTCAAAACTCTCCAATTTTAACAAGTACCCCAGGTGTCTGTAATTATATTTCTTAGTGGATCATTTTGAGAATGCCTTAGAGAGTAATAACATCCGGTCCAAATAAGAATAAATACTACTACCAATTCCTCCAGATAGCAGATCTAGGATCTCAAGTCAGGCTAAAAGTCACAAAATATAAACTTTAAAACTTAGGGAACTCAAAGGGGAAAGAAGTTCAAAATGCTTATGCATTGCTATAAAGCAAGTCAGGAGAAGAATCTAGATAGGACCCAAGATTCTTAAATATCAGTTCAGATCTCTTGCCACTGTACCATTCTCTAACTGGTCATCATCAATTGTATTACAGGCAAATACAGACTCTCTGAAAACTCTCTGACTGAAGGCTGGGAGAATTATGTGGGCTCTGCCATCAGACTGCCTGGTTCCTAATTACAACTTCAAAGTAGGTTTGAATTACAATTTCAGAGTATGACTTTGGGCAATTTCCCTAAACTCTTTGTGCCAACATGACATATACTGACAGCATAATGATTAAGAGGATGGACTAAGAGCCAGATTCCTAGGTTCAAATTCTGATTCTGCTACGTCATAGATTACTTATTTAACCTCTTTCAGCCTTGGTTTTCTCATCTGAAGAACAGAAATGATTATAATAAACTATCTCAGAGGATTGGTGTAAGGATTAAATATATATAATTAATGTCTTGAATACAGTTAATCCACCATAAATAACAGTTACCATTATCTTCATTATGCATCATCACTCCCCTGGTTCTCATCATCCTTGCCCTCTGTCTTTATATTAATAAATTGGGAAAGCAAAAGTGATAGGAGAAGCTATTAGAAAGACAGAAGTGCTTCTGAAAATATTTTTAGCAAGTCAGTCACAAATACAAACAAAAACAGATCTATTTCTTTGTTTCCAGTTTAAAAGCATAGAATAACTCAAGCACGTCAAATTTGTAGAAAAAAACACCAAAATAAATCCAAGAAGTTTGATCTTACTCCCATACCTACCACTAAATGTTTTGTCTTGAGTAAGTTATTTTACTTCCTTGGGCCTAAAAAGTAAAGAGGCTAGACTAATCATTCAATCTGTTTTAAAGTTATTTCCAAAACGTTACATCTATAAACTATATAAGCTTTATATGATATATAGAAAATTGTAAAATAAAAGTTGTTCAATACCTGCTGTACTTCGAGCTGAATTTTCATTTAGACTTCGCTTCATTTCCTTCAGTATCAAAATCTATAATTTTCCCTTCAGCATTCCAAATTTATGACGTTGTCCCACTAAACCTGCAAAGAAAGAAATTTATAACTCATATTGTCTCACCACAAAACCAGATCCTCAGCCCAGTAATTACTGAAATTATGGTTTTAAACCACTTTCAAACCTGATCATGTAAATACTTTAGGGAGTCCCTTGCTTTCCAAGAGTTTACAACATAATCCACTTCTCCAACCCTGTTCAAATTGTTATGACTACAGCAACTGTAACCTTGCTTCCGAAACATATGCAGATTTTTTCACACAGTATATGTAATTTGTTTTAGAATCCAGCACCCACAAAGAGAATTCTGAACCAGAACTACAAAGAGGAAAATGGACAACAGCATTGGCAAATATATATGCTTCCAAGACCAGGAAGGAAACACAGTATTTAGCCACTGGGAACATCCTCCATGCCCCACTTTAAAACCCTGTGCAGATTATCTGCCTTGGCATCAGTTTGAACTGCCTGGATTATATAATACCAAAGACTAAGTCCTCCTGAGATTAGGACTTCAAGACCAGCCTGGCCAACACGTGAAACCCCGTCTCTACTAAAAACACAAAATTAGCCAGTTGAGGTGGTGGGCACCTATCCCAGCACTTTGGCCGAGGCGGGCGGATCATCTAAGGTCAGGAGCTCATGACCAGCCTGACCAACATGGTGAAACTCCATCTCTACTAAAAATACAAACATTTTTTTTAATTAAAAAAAAAATACAAAAATTAGCTAGGCATGGTGGTGGGCACCTGTAGTCCCAGCTATTCAGGAGGCTGAGGCAAGAGAATTGCTTGAATCTGGGAGACGGACAGACGTTGCAGTGGGCCAGGATCCCACCACTGCACTCCAGCCTGGGCAATAGGAGCCAGACTACGTCTCCCAAAAAAAAAAACAAACAAAACTAACTCCTCCCTTCATATCCAGAATAATTGTAATGATAAGTTGCGACTCCATTTCCACAACTTCGACAAGTGAAACAAGTTTTTCCTTAGTTTTCTTCTTTTACAATATTAGTTCTCCTGTAATTTTTCATGTTTAGCCCCCAATACATTTCAACCCCAATCTAATTCAACAAACACTTGCCCATCGCATGAAGAGGCAAGATACAAACCCAAACCACGTAACTTCTGTTACAAATTCACAACCCAATGGGACAGACAGACACATACACGACTGAGCAACCATGCGAGTCAGGCCGAGGTATCCATTTTCAAATACCGTGTGTAAAAATAAAACGTGGGGAAACACGAGGTCAGGTGCTGCCTCTGCTTTGTTCCAACATCTTGGGCTTGAAGCTGGGCCGAGACAGACCCTTTAGAAAATATTCTTGTGCCATCCTAGGAGCCAGGAAAAAAGATTCTGCCACTTTACCAGCGCAACTCACATCCTGTATTTAGAGGGACTTACAAGGGCTAAGATGTTTTTTAGTATCAAACACACAATAAACAACAGCAAAACTTTTCTTTTTTATTTTTGAGACGGAGTCTCTCTCTGTAGCCAGGCTGGAGTGCAGTGGCGCAATCTCGGCTCACTGCAACCTCCGCCTCCCGGGTTCCAGCGATTCTCCTGCCTCAGCCTCCCGAGTAGCTGGGATGACAGGCGCCCGCCACCACGTCCAGCTAATTTTTGCATTTCAGTAGAGACGAGGTTTCGCCCTGTTGGCCAGGCTGGTCTCAAACTCCTGACCTCGTGATCTGCCCACCTCGGCCTCCCACAGTGCTGGGGTTACAGGTGTGAGCCCCCGCGCCCGGCCAACAAAAATGTTTTCAAGTGTAACATTCTCCCCACAGGGCCACTGATCCTGAGGGCAGGGACCCCCAAGATGAGTGGGGACCCCAAGATGCCACTCGTCCTGAGGGCAGAAGCCCCCAACCCTGCCTTCTGAACGGACCTAAGTGGCCTTAGAGGGTGGGTGGCGTTCGTGTGCAAGACTGAGCATGCGCGCGCGCGCACACACGCCACCCACAAACGCCAGGTCCTCAAATGACGGCCCGTTTGGGGTCCTGGTGGGGGCGCGAGAGCAGAGACGCTCTTCCAAAGGCCTCTCCCGACCCGCCCACGGATGGGGCAGTTTGGTATCTGGGGTCAGTGCATAGTCTTTCCCTTCTAGACCCTCCTGTCAACCCGACACACGACTTCACCCCTCACTTTCCCTCGCCTCAGTCAACGGTCGTCCAGACAGCCCGTTCAGCAACCGCCGCCCTTCCCGCCTGCGAAGAAAGTGCGGGAATCCGCTGTGCGTAAGCGCCGTGGACTGCGTAGGCGTCGTGGCCCGCGCATGCGCAGAGGCCGCCGCCTCGGAGCAATGGCGTCCTCGTGGCCCGCCTGGGCTCCCTTGGCTGGGAGCGATAACGTTAACGCGCCTCCTTGGCGATCTCACACTGTGAAGTTCTCACGCTGTTGGCGCAGGGATGGCACCAACCCTTTAGAGTTTTGCCCAGAGAGGAGAGGAGACTGTCCTGTGACTGGAGAGGCAGGGGCAGATCTGCCCAACCGGCCTCAGCCCCAGCATCGTCAAAAAAGTGTGCCCCGCTTCTCCGCACCCCCTGGCCGTGTCTTAGGGCCCAGACATCCGTTTGTTAGATGCTGGTGGCCACCCACAGGGTGCCTCGAGGGCCACCCGAGGTATCTGGCTGAATTTCTGGGTCGTATCAGGGTCAGGGAATCTGAGTCCCCAGGAGGCTGGGGACAGAGCTGAAGCCCGGGTTCGGGTGGCAGCCATGGAAGGCGGAGAGCCGTGAGCGAGGCAGGGCCCGGGGCTGCGGGAGCTTGCGGGACAGAAGGCGCCCGTGAGCCGCAGAGACGGTCTGCGGGGGAAGCCGCGTGGTGTGCGACCCTGGGCGTTGAGCTCCAGGCCTCCTGGCAAAGAAGACTGGATTCCTGGCCCTGTGACCTTGGTTAAGTTGTTTATTGAACACCTTCTAGACCTACATTTACTTCCTCAGTAAAAGAGCAATAACAACAATCGCCCTAAAAACAAAAGTATTGAAAGATGAAATAGGCAATCTGGCACACAGTCAATGTTAGCCCTTATTTAATATTAATAACAGTAATTGCCATTTATTCGGATCGTACTGTGGGCCAGGTAGTGGATTCTAGTTCTGTCTGAGTTCAAAGACCATGTTTTGTTGTTACCATGTCTTCTAACCATTTGAAGACGGTGGAAAGGGCTCAGAGATGAAAGGAAGATTGTTAGTGAAGGTCTGGGACTAGAAGACCATGGACATTTTAGTAGTTTCTTTGAAAATTATCTCAAAAAGAGATAATATATTACGAAATAGGAAATAATATTAGATGTAGTCTGATACCAGATAATAGCAGACCTTGAATGCCAGAGTAAGGAATAGCTTTCAAGGAATAGGGTCATCTTTTATTTTGGGAAGAAGACGACTTGAAACAATAAAAATAAAACTTGTTATTTATCATGGTTCCAGAAAGGAGTTACCCAAAACATAAATGGAAGAAGCTTCAGGGAAGCAGATTTTGATTTGACATCTACATACATATATACATACATTTACAACACTCACCTACCCACCCCAAAAATAGATTTTTCATTTAAAAAAAAAAACCCGAAGTCACTTACATCTGTAAGGACTGTAGACATGAGCAATATAGCATCTTTGCTAACAGTTTATAAACTTCATCTATTTTATCCTTGTCTTGTTATTTATTTCCAAAGTTGGTCAGGATGGGCCACAGGGAAGGAGAAAATTAAAGTAGTAAAAGTAGTTTTGATTACAAAACTATTGAACATCACATTATGTATGGGCCATCTTATGTATAATTTTTAACAAAAAACCCTTCTTATCCCCAAATCATACTATTTATGAAACAACCCACCTTAAATTTGTCTCCTACAAGGCTGGGCACTGTGGTTCATGCCTATAATCCCAGCACTTTGGGAGGCCGAGGCATGTGGATCACCTGAGGTTGGGAGTTCGAGACCAGCCTGACCAACAGGGTGAAACCGCATCTCTACTGAAAATACAAAAAAATTAGCTCGGCATGGTGGCACATGCCTGTAATCCCAGCTGCTTGGGAGGTTGAGGCAGGAGAATCGCTTGAACCCAGGAGGCAGAAGTTGTGGTGAGCCAAGATCACCCCATTGCACTCCAGCCTGGGCAACAAAAGTGAAACTCTGTCTAAAAAGAAAAAAAAAAAAATTCTCTTCTACTGGACAGCCATGACTGTGAAGTAAAACTTTGCTCTCCTTTTGTTTTATTTTGTTTTTTAGATGGAGTTTCGCTCTTGTTGCCCAGGTTGGAGTGCATGGCGCAATCTTGGCTCACTGCAACCTCCAGCTGATGCTCCTGCCTCAGCCTCCTCAGTAGCTGGGATTACAGGCACCACCACCACGCCTGGCTAATTTTGTATTTTTAATAGAGATAGGGTTTCACCATGTTGGCCAGGCCGTCTCGAACTCCTGACCTCAGGAGGTCCACCCACCTTAGCCTCCCAAAGTGCTGGGATTATAAGCCTGAGCCACTACGTCCAGCCTTCTTTTGTTTTAAACTACATCATTTTACTATTAAATTAGGCAGCTCCATCCCACAAAACATTTGTAATGCTGGAAGTTATGCTTACTCTTTTGAGTACTTCAGAACATTATACATTCAACTTAATAATGAGATAGTGACAACGAAAAAGGGTTTCACTTTGTATACTATCAGTTCTCTGAACTCTCAAAAAAGAAGTGAACTAATAAAAATGTGTGGTTTTTGTGGGTCCCAAAAATCGAGTACGCTTTGGGAAACAGGGAGTTAAAAACCTTTCGGAAGTTAACTTGGTATAAGAGTATGAAAAGCCTCTGTTGCTCTAGTTTAAGGAAATGCTCTCCTTTTTCCTAATAAAGCTTCCCACAGAAGACAAACTCTGTGCACAATCAACAAGGTAAGTATGGGAAATAATTACTGCAATTCACTAACTCTCAAAAAAATTATTCATTCTGACATGTAAGAGAAACTTTATTTATGAATGTGAAATGTGCTTCAAAGTGCTGATCTGTTAAAATTCCATAAAACAAGCTTCAGAATGCAAGTCATTTGTGCCAGATACGAGTAAATAACTGAAGCAGCATTTCTGGAGAGACTAGGGCAAAGGACAGAACAAAATACAAATCCACAGAAAAGAAACCAAGCATAGTAGAGTGTTAATAATTCACTGTAGTTACTGCTCTTAAAACCAAACAACTAAACAACTGTCATCTGTTTCCTTTTATGTGTGTTTTCATCATCTCTACACCATCGGAAGTGTTCAGTGTACGTGGATGCCGATAGTCAAAGGCTACAGGAGCTTTTTTTAAATATTAGTACAGTCGTTTTCACGTGTAGATTTGATTTGATTTTGCTTTTTCCATCTCTGCATTAAAGCTCTTAAAGGAAGAACATTCAATTTGGTTTATTAAATATTAGCATTCATATTTTATTTTTCCACGATGTATTTTTTTATATGCATGTTGGTTTCCTGAGCACTCTGTAATGGCTGTTTATATGAATTCAGAAAGAGTAAAACTAGAACCGAACCATGAAGAAGGCCAAAAATAACAGAGAGGCACCCTATTGTCCTATGAAAAACACTAGACTTGGAACGAGAAACACGGGTCCCAGGCCTAGTTTCTCCTATATCCCTGCAGAACCTTAATTGGGTTACTTAACCTCTCTTTCATGTACCCCTGCAGTGGGGATCTCAATACCTAACCCACCTTACCTTATAAAGTTGTTGTATGAGTAAGCTGAGTGGAAGAACATTATAAATTAAGATACTGTGCAATGGTAATAAATTTCTCTTATTGTACCCTCTGTCAAACAACCTGGCATTACTAGTACGTGGTATTTCCAGTACTTGAACATATTTGTCTTTCTGGGTGATTAAGCTTGAAATCAAATCAGATTGGCTCAGAGTCATTTCTCCAAGGGGATGTAATCATCTTAGTATTCTGGATAATTTCCCCTAATAAGCCCCTCTTTTGAGTAACACAGTTCAGTGGAGACTCCCTGCTGGCAGTGAGTTAGGCTGTGTATTTAAGTTCACATGATGTGGTTAGTACATGGAGTATGTCCCAAGATATTTTCAGGCATCATAAAGACTTGAAAATTACTAACAGTTGTCTTTCCTTTGGTATTTAGGCAAAAAAATGAGGAAGATTCATAAGGAAGTTAACAGAGAATTACCAAAAACTTCATGAGAAAGAAATTAAGGGATGTTTCAGAGTGGTTTTTCAAGTCCCAGTGATCATTGATTTGGCCCTTCTGTTTCTGACTGTGAAAAAGCATTCTGAAAGAATGGGGGCCAGTTCAAGAAGAGGTCTCTGAGGGTCAGCCTTTGGCTGTTTAGAGAGGTGAGATTCAAATGGCCTCAGATCACGAAAAGTGCTTGAACTCATTTCAGAGTGGAAATGTTTTTAAATGCCAGTGGAAATACTGAGTGGGCCACTTTCTTTGAGATTATAAATGTATAAACTATTTTTATCATTACAAGTAATTGTGAAGGCCTCACTGGATGACATTCTAGCTGAGGAAAAGAACAGAATTTCTGTATTAGTATGAAATGCTAATTTATTACTGTATTTAGATCTACTGGCCATCTGAGGGAGTCAGAAGTTAAAGTAAACAGCTGTATCTCTAGTTGATCTTTGCATATTTTAATCCAAATATGGAAAAGGGCAGGGCTAAAAAAGGGAGTGTCCATAAACGGGGCTCAGAACTTGTAACAGAAAATTAAAATATACTCCTCTCAAGGGAACTCTGTACTTTGCCCTTTGGTTAAAGTCTCATTTAGATTTAAATTTCTAAAGCTTTCTTAAGAAATTGAATTTCTTTTGATCTCTCCTCTGAATTGCAGAAATCAGATTTTAAAAACTACTTGGTGAAATGACTTCTTGTCACATTGCTGAAGAACCTATTAAAAAGGTTGCTATCTTTGGAGGAACTCATGGGAATGAGCTAACCGGAGTATTTCTGGTTAAGCATTGGCTAGAGAATGGCGCTGAAATTCAGAGAACAGGGCTGGAGATAAAACCATTTATTACTAACCCAAGAGCAGTGAAGAAGTGTACCAGATATATTGACTGTGACCTGAATCGCATTTTTGACCTCGAAAATCTTGGGTAAGACTGTGTTTTGTATTGTGTATGTATGTATGTATGTATGTGTGAAAAGTGGTAGGCGTGTGAAAGAGAACACATATATGTATATATGCATATAATTCCTGTCGGTACATGCAGTCGCTATGTTGAATAAGATCACTTTCACTTTTAATTACACTGCATTGTGAATTACACAATTATCTAAACTAAACATTCACATGCTCTTTTATAAACTTTCTTAAGCACCACATTAATAATTAAGTTTTCAAATGTATACAGACTGAGACAATAAATAGAAAAGCATTTTGTTTTTAAATCCTATCTTTAGAGAAACAGATTTAATAATCCTTTGCATTGAGTTAGCGTTTGGCCGCTATGCTTGCATACGTTATTGTTAGCTTCTTAGGAAATTCACTACTATATTTTCAAGCAACTATGCTTATGATAATGCATAAAGTTCTAGTTCAGAAAAAGGTAATGTTTCAAGTAATAGTTGTTGAAGGAAAGAGTGATTAAATACCTTTTGCCAAAAGATATCAGACTACCCTGTGATCCGAAGTAACAGACGTACTTAACTTCAGCGGTGGATTGTCATAGGTGGGCTGCCAGAGATGAGAACTAAAGACACTTCACCTGAATTTTCAGAGTTTAAATGTTGCTGGATGCAATATATTGCATAGAATGTATGTCATAACATTCTAGGTTGGGTCCTTATTAATTATTTTTGCCTTCATTTACATCATAATAGCTACCACTGTGGATATAATATGCCTCCACATATTTGCTTTTTACCACTTCTTTCTTTTTTTTTTTTTTGTTCTTTTTTTTCTTTTTCTTTTTTCTTTCTTTTTTTTTTTTTTTTTTGAGACGGAATTTCACTCTTGTTGCCCAGGCTGGGTGCAATGGTGCAATTTCATCTCACTGCATCCTCTGCCTCCCTGGTTAAAGCGATTCTCCTGCCTCAGCCTCCTGAGTAGCTGGGATTACAGGCACCCGCCACCACATCTGCGTAATTTTTTATGTTTTTTATTAGAGACAGGGTTTTGCCATGTTGGCCAGGCTGGTCTCGAACTCCTGGCCTCAGGTGATCCACCCAACTCGGCCTCCCAAAGTGTTAGGATTATAGGCATGAGCCACCGCACCCGGCCACTTTCTTTCTTGGACTAAAAAATATTGTGAAACATCTGTTTTTCTCAGGAAATCTTGCCAGGTACTGAGGGAATACAAAGCTGATTTCTACCCCTCAAGGAGTCAGTAGACTACTAGCTAAGATAGAAGACACACACAGGCACAACTCAGGGCACTTTTCTATGAGCTTGTTTTCTGATCAACTCTAATTTGAGTTAGACAATTCCTTAGGTTTAGTCTCACCACAGATCAAAAGATGGACACTATTCTTAATAGAAATATGCCTCGCTTTATGGAACAGATGTTATTCAGAACAATTATACAGTAGTCATCCTGTTTGTATCAAGTCATATTTTTACTAGCATAAATTTTAATTTGAGAAATGCTTTATCTTCATGACTAAGGTTATGTCAACACAATTCATGCTTATATTAACCTAAGATAGCTGTTAACTTTTTTTTTTTTTTTTGGAGATGGAATCTCACTCTGTCGCCAGGCTGAAGTGCAGCGGCACTGTGTTGGCTCACTGTAACCTCTGCCTCCTGGGTTCAAGCAATTCTCCTGCCTCAGCCTCCCGAGTAGCTGGGACCACACCCAGCTAATTTTTGTATTTTTAGTAAAGACGAGATTTCACCATATTGGCCAGGCTGATCTCGATCTCCTGACCTTGTGGTCCACCTGCCTCAGCCTCCCAAAGTGCTGGGATTGCAGGCGTGAGCGCCGCACCTGGCCAATATTACAAGTAAGCATTTATTGAAGAATAACTTTTAGTCGGCATAGTAAGTTCCCAAATAAGTCTGAAATTGACTGGGTAATTTTATAAGCGCCCAATTGTATGCATTTCAGTGAACACAGTTTTTTCCGTTAAATCCACTTTCTGCTTCTTACTGTTAACACTATTCAGAGACTACACTGTTCTCAGGGTGGTTAAAAAATTATAAAATAGGTAAACTAACTTCTCCCATCTTACCTCTCCCAAATTTATTTATTTTCCTGTATTCTTCCTCTCAGTGGTAGCTTCATTACCTACCAAGTCCCCTATGAAAATCACCCTAGAACCTTCCCAGGGCTCCGTACCCCAGGTCTAGTGGGTTGCTAAGTCCTCCCAATTATTCCTTGCAAGTTCTTTACAAATCCAGCCTTTCTCTCCATTTTTACTTCCTTAGTTTATTTCTTCTCTGGACAGTTAGAATAGCCTCCTAAAAGATCTCTCTGCATCCAGACTTGCTCTGACCCTTCCTGCCATCTGTTTTCCAACTGATACCTCTAGGAATCATCCTACTATGCAAATCTTATCATGTCTCTCCCCTGCTGAAAATTCTTTAAAAATGTGTCCAGAGTAGATTTAATCAACTTAGTATGGCTAACGCCCTTCAGAATCTCACTCTTCCCTATTCTTCATCCCTTGGGACTCTTCCTATGGGAGCTGAACCGCAGGCATGATAACTCAAAAGTGTCCATCACTTCAAAACTTCAAGACTTGACTCTGAGCAACTGGGTAGATATTAGCTCCATTTACTCAAATGCAGAAGAATGATGTAGAACCAGAATTGTTGAGGGCAACCTCAGTGGGTTATTTCATGAATTAATTTTTAAAATGCATAACTATCCATTAGGTTTTGTTTGCATATAATAGGAGCCTGAGAATAGTGGTTTAAACAAATAAGAATTTCTTGTTCACAAGTAGTAAGTCCAGAGGTAGCAGTCCAGGTCCCGTGCAACAACCACACCGTATCATCAACGTCACAGGCTCCTTCTGTCTTCCCGCTGTACTCTTTCAGCATGCCAGCTTTGTCCCCATGGTTTCTGCTTCTAAGTCACAAAATAACAACTCCACCTTCCTAATTGCATTCCAGGCAGGACTTACCCAGCTGTAAACAGTAGGTCCCTTGAAGATACTAGCAAAAATAGCCAAGGAATACAAATAGATGGAATTTTAGGAAAATGTGCTTGAATGGCTTAATGAGGAAAAGTAAATTTAAAACATTATTATACATAGAAAAAATGTACCCTAACCATTGCAGGAAGTGGGGAGAGGATAGAGGCCCATTTGAGAATGGAAGAAAAACTACTGGCCCTTGTGCCAGAAAAATACACATATATGTACCAGCAAACTTTTGGCATTTTTGGAGAGGTTACAGACTCTGGAAACTTTGTCCCTGGACCTCTAGTGGTTTCTGGACCTCAATTAAGAATCTCTAAGTAGGCCAGGTGTAGTTGCTCATGCTTGTAATTCCAGCGCTTTGGGAGGCCAAGGCAGGAGGATTGCTTGAGGCCAAGAGTTCTGTAACCACCCAGCAAGTTCTCCTTGTCCACTGCCCAGACAGAGCTGATTTATCAAGACAAGGGAATTGCAATAAAGAGTTTAATTCAAAAAGAGCCAGCTGTACAGAATGCCAGAGTTTTATTATTACTCAAGTAAGTTTTTCTGAAAATTCGGAGATTAGAATTTTTCAGGATTATTTGGTGGGTAGGGGGCCAGTGAGCCAGGAGCGCTGATGGATCAGATCAGAGGTAAAGTCACAGGGAGTGAGCCAGGAGTGCTGATTGGTCAGATCGGAGGTAAACTCATAGGGAACTGGAGCTGTCTTTTTGCACTGAATCAGTTCCTGGGTGGGGGCCACAAGACCAGAGGAGCCAGTTTATCCATCTGGGTGGTGCCAGCTGATCTATCAAGTTCAGAGTTTGCAAAATACCTCAAGCACTGATCTTAGGTTTTACAATAGTGGTGTTATCCCCAGGAGCAATTTGAGGAGGTTCAGAATCTTGCAGCATCCAGCTGCCCAACTTTTAAACCATAATTTCTAATCTTGGGGCTAATTCGTTAGTCCTGCAAAGGCAGTCTAGTCCCCAGGTAGGAAGGGGGTTTGTTTTGGGAAAGGGCTGTTATCTTTGTTTCAAAGTTAAACTACAAACTAAGGTCCTCCCAAAGTTCATTCAGTTTACACCCAGGCATGACCGAGGATGGCTTGGAGATTAGAAGCAAGATGAAGTCAGGTTAGATCTCTTTCATTGTAATAATTGTCTCAGTTGGCCAGGCATGGTGGCTCATGCCTGTAATCCCAGCACTTTGGGAGGCCGAGGCGGGTGGATAATAAGGTCAGGAGATCAAGACCATCCTGGCTAACACAGTGAAACCTTGTCTTTACTAAAAATACAGAAAATTAGCAGGGTGTGGTGGCTCGTGCCTGTAGTCTCAGCTACTCAGGAGGCTGAGGCAGGAGAATCGCTTGAACCTGGGAGGCAGAGGTTGCAGTGAGCCAAAATGCCACCACTGCACTCCAGCCTGGGTGACAGAGTGAGACTCTGTCTCAAAAATAAATAAATAAATAAATAAATAAAATAGTTGTCTCAGTTACAATTTTTGCAAAGGCAGTTTTAGTTCAAGACCGGCCACGGCAACATAGCAAGACTTCATCTCCACAAAAGATAAGAAGATTAACTGGGCATCGTGGCATGCACCTGTAGTTTCAGCTACTCAGGAGGCTGAGATGGGAGGACTATTTGAGGCCAGGAGGGTACCCTGAGCCATGCTTGGGCCACTGCACTCCAGCCTGGGCAACAGAGCAAGACCTTGTCTCAAAAAATTAAAAGGATCTCTAATTAGATTCTGTGAGCCCCTAAGTGATTATATTTGTGCACTAGAATTAGCTAAAGTGGGGGAAAAAACGATGCATTTGATGGTCTAGTCCCATAATAAATAACCCAGTGTACCGTAACTACTAAGAAACTGTTCATTAAATTAATGGATATGTTTTGTTCAAGATTGAAATCAAATGATAAATTCTGCTTGATATGTCTGTCCTGTTCATGAAGAGCCACATAAATGAACTTATTATTTTGCAAGCGTGCCAATGCAACATTAGTTATATGGAATCAAATGAAGAAAAAGTATGTAATTTTTCATTTATAAACATTTCAGGTAAGTTTTTACTTCCCATACAGATTTTTCATATTAAAGATTTGGCAACTGGTCATTTTCACATTGTGTTCTTATTGTATGTTTATATTATCTCAGCACAGATGTTGTTCATCTTTTTCTTTCTGCTTATAACAGCAAAAAACTGTCAGAAGATTTGCCATATGAAGTGAGAAGAGCTCAAGAAATAAATCATTTATTTGGTCCAAAAAATAGCGAAGATTCCTATGACATTATTTTTGACCTTCACAATACTACCTCTAACATGGGGTGCACTCTTATTCTTGAGGATTCCAGGAATAACTTTTTAATTCAGATGTTTCATTATATTAAGGTAATGTTAATGTTATTAATTTATAAGTTAGCAAAGCACTTGTACTTTTAAGTCAATTATAGATGTGAGACAATCAGAAAACAGTTACAAGGGAAGGTGTGAGACAAATGGGATTTATTCCACAGCCAGTCTTGGTAGTTGGGGAAAGGGTGCTACCAAAATACAGAGGCAGTGATGAAAGGAAGGAGAAAAAGAGAGGAAATAAGTAAAATCATAAACACAATTAATAAAATAATAAAACACTTGTGGATTCTCGTGTTTTTAAAATTACACATTTTATCCAGATAGCCACCAGATTGTGGGCTATTTGTTAAAACCAAGTAAAATTAATAAAGGTTTTAGGAAACTTCAGAAATAGTCATTTAATGTTGACTAAAGTGCAGTGATAAAAAGATTGCCTCCCTTAGTCCTGTCCTTATCCGCATTTGATCTAGATACCCCAGAACACATCTAATCTTTCAGTGCTCCATATAGCTAATGATTTTAAGGTTCAGAAATCTCAGAGAAAATTTGCTAGAAAATAGCAACCAACCAGAAACACACATAAAGAACTGTATGCTCATTTCTGTGTACTAGATAGCCTTCCTTCCTGAGAGCTAGTATGATTGAGAGGAAAGAGTGTAACCTGTGTTCAGATCCTCACTTTCTCCTTCACTAACCTTAGACAGAATGCACCATTCCCAAAACCTTGCTTCCCTCATTTTATAAAATTGGGGTTGTAACAACACTTACCCATGAGGGTACTAAAAGACTTAAATGACATAAAGTATTTAAAGCATTTAGCCTAATACCTAACCTGTAGTAAAGACTAACTGTTATTTTTGTTTCCCTTAAGCTTTGGATAATAACTGGGTAGTGGTCCTGGTAGGAGATACAATGTAGCTGTTCCTTGCTGCCTATTGAAGAGAGAGCTGAATGCTTTGGTGGCCAGACATGGAAGCAGTATTGCTGACACTTTGTTATAAAAACCAAGAGGCTTGTCTTAAATTCTCATGCAGATAAGCAAGAGGAGGGGCTAATCAGCCAACATCTGTAGAGAGCTGGACCACAGGAGTAGAAACAGAATTGCTTAAGACATCAATACCAAGCTAAATAGATAGTACAACCAGTGATGAAACAAAAATAACCACAGCCATTAAGAAAGAATATTGAATTCATGTTTTTTGATCATGGCTCTGGAGAACTATTTAAAATACATTTTACCTGGAAAGACATGGCATAATTCAATTTTATATGAATTTTATATTGTATGATTTATTGGTATGTTTTCAAATCTATAAACATTGGGTTTTATAGTGTTTCATAAAGCTATCTTACCAATCTTACTCGATGAAGTAAAACGTACTGAAGGTATTATTGACTCTGTTGAAGCAAAGAGAACAAAACACGTGGTTTTTACATAATGAGAAAGATGTTTTAAATGTTTTTCAGACTTCCTTGGCTCCACTACCCTGCTATGTGTATCTTATTGAGCATCCTTCCCTCAAGTATGCAACCACTCGTTCTATAGCCAGGTATCCTGTGGGTAAGTCATAGTTCCCATTGACATAATGCAATAAAATATATCCTAGCTGAAACTCAGAGAAATTTTTCTTTTTTTTGAACAAAGTCTTCTCTGTCACCCAGGATGGAGTGCAATGCTATGATCCACCTCCCCAGTTCCACCAATTCTCCTGCCTCAAGCTCCCTAGTTGCTGGGATTACAGGCATGTGCCACCACGCCCAGCTCATTTTTGTATTTTTAGTAGAGATGGGGTTTCACCATGTTGGCCAGGTTGGTCTTGAACTCCTGACCTCAGGTGATTCACCTGCCTCAGCCTCCCAAAGTGCTGGGATTACAGGCGTGAGCTACTGCAAAAAATACTAGCCATCTAACTTTGGTAATACATACATTCATGAGCTTGTCCAGAGTGGTCAGATTTGATTGGATCAGAAAGGCAAGGGGTGTGTTTCTCCAAAGTGCTCGTGCTGCCAGTGACCCACTCCAGGTTGTTTTCCCACCCTCTCCTTATCAAGACCTGTAAAAGATCTGAGAAATTTTACCCAACTTACAACTTAACATGCGCTTAGCACTTTTGAATGCATGCCAGTAGAAGACACAAGACTCCTAAAACAGTGACCGAAAATAGATGACTAACAGTAGTCATAGCAGAGTGTCAGCACTTTTGCACCACTCTCCGAGCTCCAGTGCCCACAGGGTGACATGAAAGGCATCCGAGGCAGTTCTACATGCCACTGGCTGCATTCTAGGAGAGAAACACTGAGCAGAGGAATCTTAATTTTGTATCATGGGCAGTAAGCACGAGTGCCCTTTGCCCCAAGGAAAACCCCATTCCTAACTTCCAAGCCTGTTCACTGTACAGACATCCTTGAAAAGATCATCTGGAACAAAAATAGTCTGTGTCAGGCCGGGCTTGGTGGCTCATGCCTGTCATCCCAGCACTTTGGGAGGCCAATGCAGGTGGATCACGAGGTCAGGAGATCAAGACCATCCTGGCCAACATGGTGAAACCCCATCTCTACTAAAAATACAAAAATTAGCTGGGCGTGGTGGTAGGTGCCCATAATCCCAGCTACTCAGGAGGCTGAGGCAAGAGAATCGCTTGAACCAAGGAGTCAGAGGTTGCAGTTAGCTGAGATCGCACCACTGCACTCCAGCCTGGCTACAGAACAAGACTCAGTTTCAAAAAAAAAATAGTTTGTGTCTTGCTCTCAAGACTTGGAGAAATGCAAAAGACCCGTGAAGAATCCTGTCTCCACATCCCTCTTGTCACCTGCTTTGCAATAGATGTTTCATGAACTGTTTGTCATCTGTTCTCTTGTTTACCCTGCCAGTTACTAGACTATGAGTCCATCTTTATCTTCTGGTAATTCCAACATGCAGCCCCACACTCTGGTGCACCCTCTCAAACAGACGCTCTTTCTTATATATTCTATTCTCTTTCCTGAGTGCCCCGTTAGCATAATTAGTTATCTGCAGACTACACTACAGTTAAAATTACAACTTAAAATAGTTTTGTTAAATCTCAGATGGCTTAGCTAAGAGTAATTTAATTTAAAACCAGGTTGGCAAACAATGTAAATAAATAAAAATCTAAAATTATTCTTGATATTCAAGTATTGATCCTTTTGTGCATAATAAAGGGATCTTTAGATGGCCATCTTTGGTGGCCATATTGTCCAAACCAAAAGTTAAGTTTTCGCTACAAGATCTCATATCACAGCAGAATATTTAGATTGTAGGGCATGGCTATGACAGAGTCAGGGGCAGAGCTGAATGAATAATGGTTATACAAACAACTTTTCTAAGTCTCAAATGAGACCATGGTTGATCTGACAAAGTTAGGAGAAGGCTATGTCCAGTTGCTTTCCCGTGTGTGTGTGTGTGTGTGTGTGTGTGTGTGTGTGTGTGTCTGGATGATCCTAAGACTGAGACTGGCTGCAGCACACTGCTTCTTTCTAGGATAAAGTTTACCTAGAATGATCCTGTCACATTTCTTCTGCCTTGGGAACAGAATGCAAACGTGGTCCTTGTAAGTGCCTACTAGACGTTAAAGCAAATTTGTATGCAGTAATATTCTTAGGGTGTTATTAAATGTTGACTCAGAAAGATTGTCTCTCTGATGTTAAACATGCTTTATTTTCCAATGAGTGCATGAGATAAAAATCATCCAAATAAAACAGCAAAGTTGAAAGGAGAACATATAACATTTCTAATTATTTACAACGAGCTTCATAGTCCCTCAGATGGAAACATTTTAAAGATTTGGCTCAACTTGTAAGGGCCAAACATATCAGCAGATGTTTGTTCTGGCTAAGAGTTAGCATTGCCTGCACATATCAGAGACCAAGACTAATATTTGAAAGTTTGGCGATCTCGTGCTTTTCTTTGGTGTCACAGAGAAACAGGATCTGTATCTCTTATTGCTAAGCCTTTGGTTTGTTTCAGCTAATTGCCTATATTTGGGTATTTAGCTTACTCCAATTCCTTACTTCAAGTATTGAGACTTTTGTGCATAATAAAGATTCCTTTATTCTTAAATCATTGACCAGGGGATTACTATGATTGACTTAAACTATTCAACATTTACTCTTCAACTGGAGAAAAATTTACCTACCTTGAAGATTGGAAGCCCAACTAAAACCAGGATTCTATTAGAAAAAGGAGGAAGGTGAAGTGGATTTGGGGTAGGCAAACAACAACGTATTCTGTAGTGTTCCTACAAACATATCTACAAACACATTTTTCACGTTTGCATAAGTCATTTATGCACAGATACATTTATGACACCATATACTTAAATACATGTTCATACATATATGCAAGAAACCTAAGCACAACAAACAAAAACTGATGCAAGAGGATATGATAGGATTTTGTGTACTGAGAAATAACAGAAGTGGGTGAATATAGGATGAGTGTAAAAGAATGTAGTACATGAATGGGGTGGTAGAGAATGAGGGTAGAATGAGGGTCGCGCATTTGGTAAACGGTTTGATAAACGGAGAAGGTGATGACTGGGGAGGTGGCTTTGTGGGAGGCTTGAGTAGGAAGGAAAGGTCTACGGAAATAGTTTACAGAAAGAGTATTTTGTAGGTGTCAGGATGGATGCTTGACAGCAATACAAAGTAGACCCAGCAGTACAGGCATCCTTTCATATGAGTTACAAAAAATGAATACACATTTTTCCTACATAAAATTAAAACCAGGCTGGGTGCAATGATGGTTCATGCCTGTAATCCCAGCACTTGGGGGAGCCCAGGAGGGTAGATCACCTGCGGTCAGGAGTTCAAGACCAGCCTCACCAACATGGCAAAAGCCCATCTCTACTAAAAATACAAAAATAAGCCAGGAATGGTGGCCCTTGCCTGTAATCCCAGCTACTCAGGAGGCTGAGGCAGGAGAATCGCTTGAACCTGGGAGGCAGAGGTTGCAGTGAGCCGAGATCGCGCCTATTGTATTAGGATGGATTGTTACGTTAAGGTCAAAATTGTTGCTCGGCCAGGTGCAGTGGCTCACTCCTGTAATCCCAGCACTTTGGGAGACCAAGGTGGGCAGATCATGAGGTCAGGAGTTCAAAACCAACCTGGCCAACATGGTGAAACTGCCTCTACTAAAAATACAAAAAATTAGCTGGGCCTGGTGGCACACATTTGTAATTCCAGCTACTCAGGAGGCTGAGGCAGGAGAATCGCTTGAACCCGGGAGACAGAGGTTGCAGTGAGCCAAGATAGCACCATTGCACTCCAGCCTGGGCGACAAAGCAAGACTCTGTCTCAAAAAAAAAAAAAATTGTTGCTGAAGGGTCACACACATTGTCACATTGACTTACATCCATGATTCAGCTTGTCCAGATTTCTGTGACTAAATAGATGTCCTTCCTCCTGTCAAAGCTAAACGTCAAACCTAACAGTTTCTCTTCGTGTCCACCTCTTATTTTGTCAGTATAAACTTGTTCACGTCTTCTACTATGTTATGATTTTTAAATATTTTGCAACATTGAAGGAAATTTAAAGAAAAAAAACCACAAGAGTTTCCTATGTCTAACATTACTGATTTTTTGTCAATGTTCTCTACCGGTCTTTATTCACTATGCATATAACTTAAACATGTAAATATTCTGCTTTCCTTTTGCCAAAGATGATGCCTCAAATATCTCCCATGGTGCTACGTGATTCACCTTTTCAATAATTTTGAAGAACATAATTCTAAATCTTGATACATTAAAATGCTTAGTTTTATAATATATTTTAATACTGATATAAATGTGACTCTCTCTCCTTCTGTACCTAGGTATAGAAGTTGGTCCTCAGCCTCAAGGGGTTCTGAGAGCTGATATCTTGGATCAAATGAGAAAAATGATTAAACATGCTCTTGATTTTATACATCATTTCAATGAAGGTAAGTAAGTAATGAAGGTAACGTATATAAAACTTAACCACCAAGCATTTAAATTACAATTGGAACCTAGGTCAAATTTGCCATGCTGATGATATTAAGTGCTTTAAAAAATTTTTGTTTGCTTCAGCCATTCCCCAATGACCAGAATAGAAGCAGCTTCCAAATAAACCCACCAAATTAAATCCTTATTCCCTATTAATCTCCATTTTGAAAGGAAAAGAAAGGCCAGTAAACATATGAAAAAATGTTCCGCATCCCTAGTAATTATAGAGAAATGCAAATTAAAATAAGAAACCATTTCCCCCATTAGGTTGGGAAAATATTAAATTGTGACAATATTAAGCGTTGGTAAATGTGCAGGAAAAGGGACACTCCCATTCCCTGCTGGGGAACATATAAGTTGGTAAAGACATTTTAGAGGTTAATTTTACAGTATCCATTTCTTAAAACACACCACTAGTCTGGGCTTGGTGACTCACGCCTGTCATCCCAGCATTTTGGGAGGCCAAGGTGGACAGATCACCTGAAGTCGGGAGTTTGAGACCAGCCTGGTCAACATGGGGAAACCCTGTCTCTACTAAAAATACAAAAATTATCCAGGCGTGGTGGCAGGTGCCTGTGATCCCAGCTACTCTGGAGGCTGAGGCAGGCAGGAGAATCGCTTGAGCCTAGGAGGCAGAGGTTGCAGTGAGACAAGATCACACCACTGCTCTCCAGCCAGACGGACAAGAGCGAGACTGAGTCAAAAACAAAACAAAACAAAACAAAACACCCATCTTATTACCCAGCAATTTCACATCCCAAAGGAACACAAGCACAACCAACGTGTTGTTTACAAAGACTATGACTCTGCATCATTTATAACAGCAGAAGAATGGAAACAGCCACAATGTCCATCTATTGGTGGACAGACAAATAAACTAACATGGAAGAATCTTCAGACACACTGGAAATTAGCAGAAAGCAAGCTGCAGACCAAGATATTCAGGACACCAATTGGCTTTAAGATAATAATAATAATAATCACTTGCTAGGATACATATATATGTTAATATATCACAGGAAAATTTCTAGAAGAAAACACACCAAACTGATCACAGTGGTTACCAGGGAGGGGACGAAAAACCCAGGCTAATTTTGCCTTCATTATAGTCAATAAGAATAATGCATTCATATATTATTTCCGTAATTAAAAATAAATTAAACAGGGACTGGTGGACGAGGTGCATATATGAAACCCTATGTACTATCTGCTCATTTATTTATTCAGTAATTTATTTGATAAATCTAAAACTGCACTAAAATGCCTATTAATTGTAAAAAATAAAATTACTTTAAGATGGAAAATAATTGCTTAAAATCAAAGAGGCATTCTACGTGAATAATTATTCCAGCAGACCGAGTTGGGATTGCTGTTGAGTAATGGGTAATGATGGTAACAGAGCTGGTGAGTACTTCAGTGTCTGTGGGGAGTAAATTCCTTCGCCTCAGATGGTGCATCCCGCTGCAATCACAGGCTTTTCTTTTGTGCTTGGGGATCCTTGGACTCCGAAATCATGAAAATTGAACATTTGATTTTCACCATCTTTGTCTGAGGGCAGGTTCTGTACTGTCTAATGGAACTGGCTTTGAGAAGATCACAACATATTTGCAATAAACCCTTTGAATAGTAAGTGTGGAACTACAATATGTTAAAAAGTGATACATTCAGATAGAAGGCCACAAATCTGGGTGGAAAATGGTTTTCAGATTATGGTCCGTAGAATCCTATCACAGGGTGGAGAAAAGAGCAGTTCCTGGAACACCTTACCCCTTATCTCTGCGTCAACCAGAGTTGTTCTGTTTGTCATAGCTCTTCTGTGTAACATTTCGTTTAAGCAAAGGAATCTGCAATTCAAAAATTGACAACCACAATTCATTTAGATTATCCAGCCTGGTGAATTTTCAACTGAGCACTCGTATCCAAAGAATGCTGACAAATGAATCAGACCCGCCTAGTGAAAAGTCTCAAGAAGTATGTAGAAGGGTTTCATCCTTGACTCTGTACTACTCGGAATTATAGTTAGTGACCTGAGTGACAGGTCGCAGGAAAACACCCTGGTTGAGAAGGCAGATCCAAAAAGTCCCAACAATCTTTAACAATCTTTTAAACCAAACGTTAAAGGTTAACAACATCAGGGACAAAGTTTTGCTCTTATGTTTTAAAAAAAAATCCCAGAATAAGGGAGGTAATGGTCTTTTTCTGCCTTGAATAAACAACACTGGAGAACTGTAAATAAATAATCCAGGAGAAACATCTATAAAGAGGAATTTAGCCAAGGAGACATTGAGAATGTCGAAGAGCTGGAAAACCATAATGAGAATAATTCCTGTCTCATGCCTGTAATCCCTGCACTTTGGGAGGCCAAGGCAGGTGGATCACTTGAGGTCAGGAGTTCAAGACCAGCCTGAGCAACATGGGGAAACCTCGTCTCTACTAAAAATGCAAAAATTAGCTGGGTGTGGTGGTGCACACCTATAATTCCAGCTACTCTGGAAGCTGAGGCATGAGAATCGCTTGAACCCAGGAGGCGGAGGTTGCAGTGAGCCAAGATCATGCCACTGCACTCCAGCCTGGGTGACAGAGTGAGAGGATCTCAAAAAAAAAAAAAGAAGAAGAAAAGAAAAGAAAAAAAGAAGTCTACATTGGAAAGAAATTAGACATATTTTCTGCGACTCAGAGGGCAGAAGAGAATCAATGAGATAAAGTTACCTAGAGGCAGAAATTTTTCTCTTTTATTCTTTTTATTTTTTGAGACAGGGTCTCACTCTCTTGCCCAGGCTGGAGTGCAGTGGTGTGACCATGGCTCACTGGAGCCTCAACCCCCTGGGCTCAAGCAGTCCTCCCACCTAGCCTCCTGAGTTGCTGGGACTACAGGCGAGCACCACCACTCCGGCTAATTTTTGTATTTTTTGTAGAGATGAGGTTTCACCATGTTGCCCAGGCTGGACTTGAACTCCTGAGCTAAAGCAATCTGCCCGCCTCGGCTTCCCAAAGCACTGGGGTAACAGGCCTGCGCCACTGCGCCTGGCGAGACAGAAATTTCTTATTAACAAAGCTGAGCAGCCATGAAACAGGTCACACTTTGTGAGACTGTTCATGCAGAAGTAAGATGACTACGTGGCCAGAACAGAATGGAGAATACTCAAACATAGATGGAAGTTAGGCTTTCAAGGCTCCTTCCAACTCTAAGTAGCAAAAACATACTCCTCTGTATTCCATCAGTTTTTACTTTCTACCTATCAAACTTTCTGGTTTAAAGACATGAGATCTGGTAAGTTCCCATCTTCATCTTGGAAGGCGTGGTAGGTTTTAATTCTTCCCTTTCCTGCGTCCACATCCTGGCAGTGTGAGGTTTCATATCCTTCTGTTCAGAGATAAGAGTCTATTTTCCCACTCCTTGACTATCTGGCTTGGCCACGTGACTTGTTTTGTGCCACGGAAAAGGCTTGAAAAGCACTTGCACATTGCAGCTTGCTCTCTTCCTGCCCTTGGAAACCCTGTACGTGTACATTTATGCGCACCAGTCCACACTGGCCTGCTGGATGATGAAAGCTGATGAGGTGGAAAACTCAGGCACCCTCACAGACAGTCAGGCAACTCCAGCTGATAGCCCATCAGACGTAAGAGTCAGGTCATCCCATATGATTGAGCTTCCGGGTGAGCTGTCAGTTCACCACAAAGGCATGAAAGAAACAATCAAAAAATCAACAAAGCCAGTGGAGACCAAAGGAACTTCCCAACCAGTTCATAGAATCATGAACTAAATTAAGAGGTGATTGTTTCAAGCCACTAAATTCTGGGATAGTATGTTATGCAGCAAAAGCTAACAGATAGAGAAGTGATCACTGGGTATCCCCATTCTGACTCTGCTGCAACGGCAAAGGACGCTTTTCCTTTCAGTTGTGGCCATAACACGCTATGGGCCCTACATTGGACCAAAAGTTGATCCTGTTTGCTCAGAGATAGCCTGGTATATATGTAAATTACTCTTTTTCCAAATTTCTGGGATTTCGGTTGTTTGATGTTGCTGCATCTTTGGAAGTTGGTCTCCACCGTTGGCAGCCTGCCTGCATCCCAAGATCTCATTGCTCAGGAGCTGTCCCAGTGTTTAAGGTATTTAGTTAAGAAAAAGAGGCCAGGCATGGTCGCTCACACCTGTAATCCCAGCACTTGAGGCCGAGGCGGGCAGATCACAAGGTCAAGAGATCGAGACCATCCTGCCCAACATGGTGAAACCCTGTCTCTACTAAAAATACAAAAATTAGCTGGGTATGGTAGCACGCACCTGTAGTCCCAGCTACTTGAGAGGCTGAGACAGGAGAACTGCTTGAACCCGGGAGGCGGAGGCTGCAGTGAGCCAAGATCGCGCCACTGCACTCTAGCCTGAGCAAGAGAGTGAGACTCCGTCTCAAAAAAAAAAAAAAAAAACACAAGACTGAAGTCACCTAAGTTGCTGGAACTCCTCCTGAAAATATGCAGTCATAAAATATCATGGCTGGAAGGGCCCTCCAAGATAAGCTAATCCAATACCTTCATTTGACAGGTAAAGAAAGTGAGCCTCGGCCGGGTACAGTGGCTCACGCCTGTAATCCCAGCATTTTGGGAGGCCCAGGCAGGTGGATCACGAGGTCAGGAGTTCGAGACCAGCCTGGCCACTATGGTGAAACCCCGTCTCTTAAAAAAAGAGAAAAGAAAAGAAAGTGAGCCTCAAGAAGCTAAGCATCTTGTTCAAGACTACAGAGCCAGGAGATTAGAGCCCAGGTCTCCTGACCCCCAGTCCTAGATTCCTTTTCTCCCAGACTGGCTTTTTAAGTTCTGTTTTCTACCTCTGTCCATCGGTGTGTTTATGGACAG
Source organism: Cacajao melanocephalus (assembly GCA_963573385.1). Lineage (NCBI taxonomy): Eukaryota > Metazoa > Chordata > Mammalia > Primates > Pitheciidae > Cacajao > Cacajao melanocephalus. The sequence goes on from CAUYLG010020614.1 coordinate 53,835, forward strand.
AGAGCCAGCAGGAATGACTGAAGAACGTCTTTTGCTGAGTGTTGTCTATGATCATCCTTAACCAAACGCGATCTGCTCCCCCCTCGCTGTCTTCATTTTGTTACTGCTGTTGTTACTGTTTCTTCCTTACATTATCAACTTCCCTTTTTCCAGAGATTTTCTTTTCTTTTTTTTTTTTTTTTTTGAGACAGAATTTCACTCTTGTTGCCCAGGCTGGAGTGCAATGGCACGATCTCGGCTCACTGGAACCTCCGCCTCCCAGGTTCAAGAGATTCTTCTGCCTCAGCCTCCCAAACAGCTAGGATTACAGGCACCCATCACCACAGCCGGGTATTTTTAGAAGAGATGGGGTTTCACTATGTTGGCCAGGCTGGTCTCAAACTCCTGACCTCAGGTGACCCACCAGCCTTGGCCTCCCGAAGTACTTGGATGACTGGGGTGAGCCACCGCACCCTGCCCAGAGACTTTACTTGGCATTTATACATATTGTTTTTGTCATAGGAAAAGAATTTCCTTCCTGTGCCATTGAGGTCTATAAAATTATGGAGAAAGTGGATTATCCCAGGAATGAAAATGAAGAAATTGCTGCTATCATCCATCCTAATCTGCAGGTAACATTTATTCTTTCTTTAAAATGTTGACAATAATAATGCTGTATCTTTGAATAGAAGTTTACAGTTCATGCAGCACCTGGTGTACATTCACTCATTTGATGCTCTCAAAGACACTGAGAGTAGGGAAGATGCTCAGACAGTCACTCAATAAATGCTTTTTTTTTTTGAGACGGAGTTTCATTCTTGTTGCCCAGGCTGGGGTGCAATGACACGATCTCGGCTCACTGAAACCTCTACCTCCTGGATTCAAGCAGTTCTCCTGCCTCAGCCTCTCAAGTAGCTGGGATTACAGGCATGTTCCACCATGCCCAGCTAATTTTGTATTTTTAGTAGAGATTACACCTGTAATCCCAGCAATTTGGGAGGCCGAGGAGGACAGATCATGCGGTCAGGAGTTCGAGATCAGCCTGACCAACATGGTGAAACCCCATCTGTACTAAAAATACAAAAATTAGGTGGGTGTGGTGGTGAGCACCTGTAATCCCAGCTACTCAGGAGGCTGAGGAAGGAGAATCGATGGAACCTGGGAAGCAGAGGTTGCAGTGAACCGAGATTGTGCCATTGTACTCCAGCCTGGGTGACAAAGTGAGACGCCATCTCAAAAAAAAAGAAAAAACAAAAGGAAGAAGAAGAAGGAGACTTAGTGTTTAAAAGGAATGGTAAAGATTGGGGGAGAGAAAGGAAGAGACCACCACTGGTGACAAAAATACCAAACACAAGAAACAGAGGCCAAGGTGAAGATGTCATGACAGGCTAAAACAGGATTTTTCAAGTTTTAGGATACTCTTGAGGACAGAAATAATCCTGGGGAGGCTGGGAAGTGAGATGAATGAGATCAGTGGCAAACAGGGTTAGTGGTAGGTCTTGAAAGTGAGGAAGGATAGCTTTGATATCATAGACAATAAGGAATGGCTCAGTATTCTACAGGAGGGATTGATTGGTTAATTGTTCCAACAAACATTTTTCAATGACAACTAAGCTTATTCTGAGCCCTGAGATTCAAGATAGGGAAGGTTGGCCAGGTGCAGTGGCTCACGCTTGTAATCCCAGCACTTTGGGAGGCCAAGGCGGGTGGATAACAAGATCAGGAGTTCAAGACCAGCCTGGCCAACATGGTGAAACCCTGTCTCTACCAAAGATACAAAAAATTGGCCGGGTGTGGTGGCAGGTGCCTGTAATCCCAGCTACTCAGGAGGCTGAGGCAGGAGAATCGCTTGAACCCAGGAGGCGGAGGTTGCAGTGAACCAAGATTGTACCATTGTACTCCAGCCTGGGCAACAGAAAAAAAAAAAGATAGGGAAGTTGCCTCATGGAGCATCCATGCTAACGGGTGAGGAGAACTCACCATGAATAAATAAACAATACATAAACGAAATCATTTCAAACTGTAAAAAGTGCTATAAAAGAAATAAGCAGAATGATACAGCAGAGGGTAACAAAGGGTTCCAATCCAATGAAGTGATCACAAAGTACCATCTCAGAGATGGTGACACTGAAGTGGGAACCTAGACGATGAGAAGCCAGCCATGTGGAAGGCAAGTGAAAGGCCTTGAGGCTGGGACAAACTTGGAGCACTTGAGGCACAGCAAGAATACCTGTGTCCATGGAGAGTAAGAGTGAGCGGAGGACGGCAGAGCCTGGAAAACACGCAGTCCGGGACCAGGTTGTGAGTCTAGATTTTGTCATAAGAGTGATAGTTCCTAATAAGGGATGCTCCTTGGAATCACGTAGGGGACCCCCTCCCAGTGCCTAGAACCCACCACAAACTAGTCAAATAGTGCTTCTCAAACTCAAGCCACGTGAGAAAGACCTGGGGAGCTTTTTAAAAATGCTGATTCCTGAGTCCCATTCCTAGAGGTTCTGATTTAATTCCTCAGGGTGTAGACAGGGAATCAGTTGAGTTCACCAGGTGGTTTTCATGTGGCTCAGGTCTGGGTAGCACAGCATGACCAGAATCTCTGCAGGTAGGGCTAGTCATATGTGTGCTGAAGACATTCCTTTAGTGGTTCTGGGGCAAGTCTCTCCCTGAAAACCACCAGTCAGCCAAGCCACCCTGCAAATCATCTGGGGCTTAAAAACAATAAACAGAGAAAACAGTCAACTATACATGAGTTAGCATGAGGGATTCGAGGAGTGGGTAAAAGAAGTATGTATCCGGCCGGGTGCAGTGGTTCACACCTGTAATCCCAGCACTTTGGGAGGCCGAGGCGGGTGGATCACGAGGTCAGGAGTTCAAGATCATCCTTGCTAACATGATGAAACCACATCTCTACTACAAATACAAAAAATTAGCCAGGCATGGTGGCGGGTGCCTGTAATCCCAGCGACTCCAGAGGCTGAGGCAGGAGAATCACTTGAACCCGGGAGGCAGAGGTTGCAGTGAGCCGAGATTGCGCCACTGCGCTCCAGCCTGGGCGACAGAGTGATACTCCATCGCAAAAAAAACCAAAAAGTACGTATCCTGATTGCATGGTTGTAGTTTGTGTAACTCTATGCTCTCCATATGTCAAAACTCAGAACTGTACACAAAAATGAGTGAATTTAACTGTATGTAAATCTTAAAATAAAATTTAAAAATAATGATGCCTGGGCCCTACTCTGAGACTCTGATTTGATTTATCTGCAATGGGCCAGCCCCTCTACCTGTATATGTGTATTTGGCATCCCGAGTGATTATGATGTGCCACCAGGAAAAAGTTGCTGTGATGTGGCAGTTCTCAACATTCATGCTGTGCAGGTGAATGTCTGGAGACTCGTTAATGTGAAGATTTGGATATGGCAGGTCTGCTGCCCGTAACGATATCCTGTTTTTCTAACAGGCTCCTAGGTGATGCGGATGCTGCTGGGAAATGTTAGAAATGCAGAGTCTCAGGCCCCCGCCCCCAACCTATAGAACCAGAATCTTCATCTTAGCAAAATCCCAGGCTGGGTGGAGTGACCCATGCCTGTAATCCCAGCATTTTGGGAGGCTGAGGTGGGGGGATCACCTGAGGTCAGGCATTTGAGACCAGCCTGGCCAACATGGTGAAACCTCATTTCTATTAAAAATACAAAAACTAGCTGGGTGTGGTGGTGTGCGCCTGTCGTCCCAGCTACTCAGGAGGCTGAGGCAGGAGAATTGCTTGAACCCAGGAGGTGGAGGCTGCAGTGAGCCGAGATCACACTGTACCACTGCACTCCAGCCTGGGAGACAGAGTGAGATTCCATTTCAAAAAACAAACAAAATCCCCAGATGATTCACAAGCAAATCAAAGTTTGAGAAGGGCCGTTCCAGGGTTCCTGTGGTGTGAGCCTTGGTACTTGAGGGCTCAAAGGTCCAAGTCCCCGGTGCAGGACCCTTCAGGTAACGCAATGGTTACCCCAGTGTAGGAGCACATTTGGAATACGCCCACCTGTCTCAGACTTTCCCCAGCCCAGCACCACCTTCTCCCACTGAGTCCCTCCATCAGAATGGAACCTCCTTGCATGCAGGTTCAGCATGGCTCATTTTTATGTTTCCCAGCGGAGAATGTCCTGAACACAGAAGATTCTTAATGGCTGTTTCTTAAATTTTGCTGAACAGACTTGAACTTGAGCTGGCAAGAGGTAGCATGTGCACTTACATAGACGTGCATTTAGTTCTGCCTTTTAGCATTGTCGATCCCTTTGGCTACATTCAAAGTAAACCTGGTATTGAAGCAAACTATTTTTTATTTTTTTAGAGACAGGGTCTCGCTCTGTCACCCAAGCTGGAATGCAGTGGTGTGAACACAGCTTACTGCAGCCTCAACCTCTGGGGGCTCAAGCAGTCCTCCCACCTCAGCCTCCTGAGTGTCTGGGACTACAGGCATGCAGCATCATACCCAGCTAATTTTTTGTATGTTTTTTTAGAGACAGGATCTCTATGTTGCCCAGGCTGCTCTTGAACTCCTGGGCTCAAGCAATTCGCCCACCTCAGCCTCCCCAAGTGCTGGGATTACAGGCGTGAGCCACTGCACCTGGCTGAAGCAAACGTTAATTACATATGTCAATTATTAAAATTTAAAGGGTAGCTTTTTTTTTTTTTTTTTGAGACGGAGTCCCCCTGTGTCACCCAGGCTGGAGTGCAGTGGTGCGATCTCGGCTCACTGCAGCCTCCACGTCCCCGGTTCAAGCAATTCTAGGCCTCAGTCTCCCGAGTAGCTGGGATTACAGGCGCCTGCTACCATACCCGGCTAATTTTGTATTTTTAATAGAGACAGGGTTTCACTATCTTGGCCAGGCTGGTCTTGAACTCCTGACATCGTGATCCAGCCTCCCAAAGTGCTGGGATTACAGGCATGAGCCACTGCACCTGGCAGGAACTGTTACAACTACTGCCAAAATTCATTCCCCAATTCCAGCGTAGTCAGATCACTTGCCTGAATCCCGATGTCTCTCTCAAGTGTCTCTTTTAAAAGAGTAGAATACTGTAATGTGTTCGTTGTCTAGAGTCTGACATAGATTTTTAAAGGAGAAAAGCCAAACATAATGTATTTATTTTGATTGTTTCCTGAGAGGATCAAGACTGGAAACCATTGCACCCTGGGGATCCCGTGTTTTTAACTCTTGACGGGAAGACGATCCCACTGGGCGGAGACTGTACCGTGTACCCCGTGTTTGTGAATGAGGCCGCATATTACGAAAAGAAAGAAGCCTTTGCAAAGACAACTAAACTCACGCTCCATGCAGAAAGCATTCGCTGCTCTTTACATTAGAAATCACTTCTAGCACACATCGTACACAGTGTCTTACACACTCTGCTAGTTTGTAAGCTCCTCAAGAGCAGGAATGTGCCTTACTCAACTGCATAAATAGCTCCTAGCACAGTGCCTTACTCGGTAGGCATCCAAGCAAATTTATTAAATTAATTAATATATCTTAAAGATACCATATTTTAAGTTTGTAGCTTACTCAAAGAAGTGTTTCCCATTTCTGTATAGTTTATTATACATAATTCTTTGGTAGTTCAACATTCTCAATAAACAGCCTTGTATTCAGAATATAAAATTGAAACAGAGATATATATAAAGGTACTGGTTTTATGGTGCTTTGCTTTACTGCACTTCACAGACACTGTATTGTTTTTATGAATTGAAGGTTTGTGGCAACCCTGTGTCTAGAAAGTCTAACAGTGGCATTTTCCCAACAGCATCTGCTCTTCTTGTCTCTGTGTCACACTTTGATAATACTTCAAACTTTTTTTTTCTTGAGACGGAGTCTAGCTCTGTTGCCAGGCTGGAGTGCAGTGGTGCGATCTTGGCTCACTGCAACATAAGCTTCCCTGGTTTAAGCTGTTCTCTTGCCTCAACCTCCCAAGTGGCTGGGATTATAGGCACATACCACCACGCCCAGCTAATTTTGTATTTTTAGTAGAGGCACGGTTTCACCATGTTGGCCAGGATGGTCTCGACCTTCTGACCTCATGATCTGCCCACCTCTGCCTCCCAAAGTGCTGCGATTACAGGCATGAGCCACCGCACCTGGCCTAAACCTTTTTATTATTTATTAGATCCGCTATGGTCATCTGTGATCAGTGGCCTTTGCTGTTACTATTGTTAAGTGTTTGTGGGCACCATGAATCGTGTCGATATGAGACTGTGAACTTAGTGAATGTTTGTGTGTTCTAACTGCTCTACTGCCCGGCCATTACCTTGTCTCTCTCCCTCTCCTCCGGCCTCCCTATTCCTTGAGACACAATAATTAATAAATCTGCAACAGCCTCTGTATGTTTGAGTGAAAGAAGGAGTCACACTTCTAGAAATTAAGCTTAGTGAGGAAGGCCTGTCAAAAGCTGAGACAGGCCGAAAGCTAGGCCTCTTGCCCCGGTTAGCCAAGTCGTGAATTCAAAGGAAAAGCTCTTGAAGAAAATTTAAAAATTCTACTCCAGTGAACACACAAAGATACGAAAGCGAAACAACCTTATTGCTGATATGGAGACGGTTTTAGTGTTCTGGATAGAAGATCACACCAGCGACAACACGTCCTTTAGCCAACGCACGTTCCAGAGCAAGGCCCTAACTCTCTTCAGTTCTGCGAGGGCTGAGCGAGGTGCGGAAGCTGCAGGAAGCTGGCAGAGGCTGTTTCATAAGGTTTAAGGAAAGAAGCCGGCTCCAAAACCTGCAAGTGGAAAGTGAGGCAGCGAGTTGCTGATGTGGAAGCTGCAGCAGGTTATCCAGAAGGTGTGGCTAAAATCACTGATGAAGGTGGCCACACTGGACAACAGATTTTCAGTGTAGTTGAAATTGCCTTCTATTGGAAGAAGATGCCATCTAGGACGTTCCTAGCTAGAGAGGAGAAATGAATGCCTGGCTTCAAAGCATCAAAGGACAGGCTGACTCTCTTGTTAAGTGCTAATACAGCTGGTAACTTTCAGTTAAAGCCAGTGCTCATGAACCATGTCAAAAATCCCAGGCCTCTGAAGGTTGATGCTAAATCTGCTCTGCCTGAACTCTATAAATGCAACAACAAAGCCTCAATGATGGCACATCTGTTTACAGCATGGTTTACTGTATATTTTAAGCTCACTGTTGAGACCTACTGCTTGGGGGAAAAAAAGATTCCTTTCAAAATATTACTGCTCATTGACAGTATACCAGGTTACCCAAGAGTTCTGTGGGAGATGTGCAGAGATTAGCATTTTCATGCCTGCTAACAATATCCATGCTGCAGCCCAAGGGCCAAGGAGTCATTCTGACTTTCAAATCTATTTCAAAAATATACTTCAGCCTGGGGGAGGGGAGAAAAAAAGAAAAGAAAGAAAGAAAAATACATTTTATAAGGCTATAGCTGCCATTGATAGTGATTCCTCTGATGGATCCAGGCAAAGCAAATAGGAAACCTTCTGGAAAGGATTCAGCATTCTTGATGCCACTAAGAGCATTCAGGATCTGTGGAAGGAGATCAAAGTATCAACATTCACAGGAGTTTAGAAAAAATGGATTCCAACTCTCATAGATGACTTTGAGGAGTTGGAGACGTCAGTGAAGGAAGTCATGCAGATGTGATAGCAAGAGAATTAGAAGTGGAGCCTGAAAATGGAACCGAATTGCTGTAATCTCATGATCAAGCTTGAATGAATAGGAGTTGCTTCTTATAAATGAGCAAAAAAAGGGGTTTCCTGAGATGGAATCTTCTCTTATTGCAGAAGCTGTGAACATTGTTGAAATGACAAACAACTTAGAATGTTACATAAACATGGTTGAAAAAGCAGTAGCAGGCTTTGAGAGGATTGACTCCTACTTTAAAATGAGTTTGGCTGGCTCATGCCTGTAATGCCAGCACTTTGGGAGGCCGAGGCAGGCAGATCACCTGAGGTCAGGAGTTCCAGACCAGGCTGGCCAACATGGTGAAACCCCATCTCTACTGAAAGTACAAAAATATTAGCCAGGTGTGGTGACACACGCCTGTAGTTCCAGCTACTCGGGAGGCTGAGGCAGGAGGATCATTTGAACCCAGGAGGCAAAAGTTGCAGTGAGACGAGATTGCACAACTGCACTCCAGCCTGGGCAGCAGAGCAAGACTCTATCTCAAAAAAAAGAAAAAAGAAAAAGAAATAAGTCTTACTGTGAGTAAAATGCTATCAAACAGCATCCCATGCTACAGAGAGCTTTTTCATGAAAGGAAGGGTCAGTCAATGCAGCAAACTTCATTGGTGTTTTATTTTAAGAAATTGCCCCAGCCGTCCCAACCCTCACTACCCACCACGCTGATCGGGCAGCAGCCATCATCAAGGCAGGGACCTCCACCAGCAAAATGATCATGAATTGCCAAAAGCTCAAATGATCATTAGCTTTTTTAGCAATAAAGTATTTTTGTGAAGGTATGTACATTTTTTAGACATAATACTGTTACTTAATATACTACGTATAGTGTGAGCACAACTTTTGCATGTATTGGAAAACCAAAAAAATGTGTGACTCATCTGTTATAATATTTGTTTTATTGCGGTGATCTGGAGCCAAGGCTGAAAAAGCTCTGCAGTGTGCCTGTAAGTATAAGTGCTAGTAGAAACTAGTTGTGCAGGCTTGCTATTTTTTCAATTTTTATATTTGAGTTAATGGTAATATGCTAAGTATCCAGTCTATAAACTTCAGCATTCCTTAGAAATCCAGAGGAAACTTTTTTGGGGGTTTTTTTTTGTTTGTTTGTTTTGTTTTTTGTCTGTTTGTTTTGTTTTGAGACGGAGTATTGCTCTGTCACCCAGGCTGGAGTGCAGTGGTGCAATCTCGGCTCACTGCAACCTTCGCCTCCCGGGTTCAAGCGATTCCTCTGCCTCAGCTTCCCGAGTGGCTGGGACTACAGGCACCGGCCACCACGCCTGGCTCATTTTTTGTGTGTATTTTAGTAGAGATGGGGTTTCATCATATTGGGCAGGATGGTCTTGATCTCCTGACCTCGTGATCCGCCCACCTCAGCTTCCCAGAATTCTGGGATTACAGGCATGAGCCACCGTGCCCAGCCCAGAGGAGACTTTTAAATGCTGTTTTGTAGATGAAATATGAAAGAGAAAGGAGGGATTCATGGTAAAGATGACATTATGAATATATCAAGGAGCTGAATGGTCCTCTGTCCACAAACAGACAATAACCCACACAGCATCGCTCCTATGGCTCGCCCACTGGCTCTGCACTGACCTCACGGCGCAGAGATCCTCCTCCAGACACCCCACACACCCTGAGGAGCTATGTTTCTTCCCAACATGGAAATTTTGGAAGAGGCATATTCTTCACAGCTGTCACTTCTCATTTTGAAAGAAGGTGCCTACCCTTATTCCCAGGCAAGGTGTGAGGAAGTCTTTGGGCTCCAGCTGTTACAAGCAGAGATGGTGAAAGTCAGTAACACGGCGGTGGACACTCAGAGAAATGTGACTCACAGCTCTGGTTTGCAAATGCAGTCTTTCAAGAAATCCCGCCATGTCCTAAATGCCCAAATCCCCTGCCTCCCGTGATCCTTCTCCACAAAGGACCTTCTACTGGAAGCTGCCCCTCCCTCTCCAGCCCCACCAGGGCCCTCCCCTCTGTCCTCTTAGGCCACAGTAGCCAGTAAAGCGTGTTTTTATTCCACGATCTGTACTCCAAGGAATCTATAATCATAGTTTCAAATGTATTTACCGAAAATATTAACATTATCTGGAATGAATAAATAATAAATATTATATACTTAGACATTTTCATTCCTAAATGAACCCCACTAAACCGATTTTACTCCATATTCAGTGTTCTAGAAAGCACATATCATTTCTAATTTTTTCAGCGTTCTTTCTGTAATTGTACTTTACTAAAATTGTTTGCATTGGAGTAAGCTCTCTTCTTTCTGGATTCTGTAGTAAAAATGTGATTTATCAGCTTTTGTACCTAAGTTTTACCAAGCTTCCTTCTCCCGCTGTGAATGTTCCATCGTGTTTTATTTCTGAGTCCAATTTTTCTAGGTCAGCTTTGTCCAGATGTAAATTTTGGCAAGAATACTCTGTTCTCCCATCAAACTTTAGTTATTTGTAAAATTTACAATGTGCAATTTATACTACTGTGATTTCAGTCAGTTTCAGGGTTGATTATTTCTGTCAAGTCTAAGGTTTCCCTTTTACAGTCTTTAGCGTTTCTAATTAGATGTGTGTTTTTTTAAATCTATAGCATATTGCTGTGTGTTTTTAGCTACTCTGAGTTTTGTTTTGTTTTGTTTTGTTTTGTTTTGTTTGAGATGGAGTCTTGCTCTGTCCTCCAGGCTGGAGTGCAGTGGCGCAATCCTGACCGTCTACATTTTCATGTTCTCTCATTTATAAAATGAGAATGATCATAAAAATGGTGCCCCTTTCATAGGGTACCATGAAGATTAAGTGGGCTAAGACATATAAGTACTTAGCTCGGTGCCTAGCACAGAGTATGTACCTAATAAATCATTCAAGTTCAAATTCCTGGCACGAAAGGCCGTTGATGACTGCCCTCCCCCCAACCCCCACCCTGCCTCTCTACACTCATCTCCCTTCGGGCTGCGTCCGCTCCAGTGCCCTTACCGCCGTTTATCCCTCTAGGCCTTCACATAGACGGACTCCCCCACCTAGAATCCCCTCCCACTCTCCTCCATCTCCCACCCCACCTCAAGCTTCGCTCTAGCTAATAATGCCTGTTTCTCCTTTAAAATGCAACTCAACTTTCATTCCATAGACAACGCCTTCCTGGTCTTCCTCTACCTGCCTTAGTTGCCACTTTGCCCCTCCCCCTACCCCATCTTGAGGGCTTTTGCAGTGTCGTTTTCAATGTCTGCAGTCTAATCAGTGACCAGCAGAGTCAGCTGAATAACTGAGCCTGCTCAAATGTCCCATCTCTACTGAAAAGTCCTTGTGTTCCAATGCCCCTCCCTTCTTCTCTTCTTCCTTCCCAGTCACTTCCCGAGGATTGTCCCCTTCACTCCCAAGTGAAACACTTCGTTCTACACCCTCAGACTGTTAGTATGTCCCGAAGGACAGTGGCAGGAAAAAACACCCATTGAAGTCTGCAAATCCATGGGGAAAAAAAAAAAAATAGGAAATGTTCACACTCAAGAATTGCCCTGTTTAAAATCCTCTGGTGGCGTCTCACCCTTGTTACGAGATCTCAAAGCCTCACTGTGGCTGTACAAATCCTCTGTGTCCTGGCCTCTGCCCACCCCTCCGGCCTTATTTCATGTCCCTTGACCCCTTGCTCCCAGCAATCTGGCCACATAAGGCTTCTCCAGTCCTCAGATGCATGAAGCTCCCTACTATCTTTGGGTCTTTGCCCACATTTTCCCCACTTATTGAAACCCTTCCCCGTCTCCACACTTCTATTGGCTAAAGGATGCTTGCTGTTAAACATGACTCAGGTGGCTGGGCGAGGTGGCTCACGCCCGTAATTCCCAGCACTTTGGGAGGCTGAGGCAGGAGGATCACCTGAGGTCAGGAGTTTGAGACCAGCCTGGCTAACATGGTGAAATGCTGTTTCTACTAAAAATGCAAAAACTTAGGCAGGCGTGGTGGTGGGTGCCTGTAATCCTACCTACTTGGGAGGCAGAGGCAGGAGAATGGCTTAAACCTGGGAGGTGGAGGTTGCAGTGAGCCGAGATTGCGCCATTGCACTCCAGCTTGGGCAACAAGAGTGAAACTCAGTGTCAAAAAAACCAAAATGACCCAGGCTAGGTTAGGCCACTCTTACACAAGCTCATTGACAGTACTAGACTGGCAGTTACCAGCCATGATGCTTTATGACATCGGGGCAGAGGAAGTTCTTGTCTGTCTCTTTGATTAAACTGAAAGAGCCCCAAGAACGTGGGGATAGCGTTTGTCTTATTCTTTGTGGTATCTGCAGCACTTAACACATAGAAGGAGCTCCACACATTTTGCTGGATAAACAAGAGCTGATCTGGTGAGTGTGAACCTATCTGGAAGGGCTTCTTTGGAAGAGTGGGTTGTCACTTCCCTCACAAGGGTGACCCCAAGATAGCCACTGGAGATGACAGAGGTGGGAATGGTGAACCACACACAGTCAGTGCTCCGACAGGAGGAGCAAATGAAAAGCGGAGCCGGAGAGTCCCCTGGGGGTGAGCAAGGCCATGAGGCTGGGAGGGAGGCCTGTGCAGGTCATGGGGGTTCCAGGGCGGCAGGACCAGGGAGCATCTGAAAGGCCTGTATTTGCATATCCAACAAAGACAGAGTCTGGAGGGAAATAACTGCTTGGGGGCTCCGAGCACTTTTTTTTTTTTGAGACTCTGTCATCCAGGCTGGAGTGCAGTGGCATGATCTCAGCTCACTGTAACCACCTCCCAGGTTTCAGCGATTCTCCTGCCTCAGCCTCCTGGGTAGCTGGGATTACAGGCACCCACCATTACACCTGGCTAATTTTTGTATTTTTAGTAGAGACGGGGTTTTCATCATGTTGGCCAGGTGGGTCTCGAACACGTGACTTCAGGTGATCCACCCACCTCAGCCTCCCAAAGTGCTAGGATTACAGACATAAGCCATCATCTGGCCGATTTTTAAATATCTCTATACTTCCCACACATACTGCCTTCAAGAGGCTTATGATCTACCTGTGGAGACCTTTGTAAGCCTGTTCCTAAAGCAGAAACCCTCGTCTAGAACTTGGCAGACAGTAGCTCCTGAACGCCTCCTGAGCCAGTGACGGAGAGGCTCACTCAGAAGGGACTTCGCCCAGGGCCGCCCATCGGGCTTGGTGGGTTCCACAGTGCCAGGCTCCGGGGAGGCCCTGCACACACCACAAAGTCAAAGTCAATGGCACAACCCAGAGGCTTCCATTCCATCAAAGCGAAAGCAGAATTAAAGTTTCCTCCATCCCACCAGGAAAAAGAACAGGAACTTCACTAGTAAACAAAGTCAACCCACGAACTCAGGTCTGTGGGGGATTCATGTAGTATAATTAAGAGGAAAGAAATACTAGAGCCGCACTGGCTGCAGATAGAGTAAGTGTTTAACAGGAAAAGTTCATTTTTAGAAACTACATCTATTAAGGGAAAGAATAACTTTCACAGTCTTGAAACATAAGAAAGCTCAAGGGCATGGTGAGAGGTCCCCAGGCAGGAGTTTTTTTGCTCTGAGTGAAAGGCAGGACCACGCCTGTCATCCCAGCACTTTGGGAAGCCGAAGCAGGTGAATCACCTGAGGTCAGGAGTTCGAGACCAGCCTGACCAACATGGTGAAACCCCATCTCTACTAAAAATACAAAATTGAGCCAGGCGTGGTGGCAGGCGCCTGTAGTCCCAGCTACTTGGGAAGCTGAGGCAGGAGAATCGCTTGAAGCCAGAAGGTGAAGGTTGTAGCGAGCCGAGATCACGCCACTACACTCCAGCCTGGGCGACAGAGCAAGACTGTCTCAAAAAAAGAAAACAAAAAAGAGAGAAAGATAGAAAAGGAAGGGAAGGAAGGAAGGAAGGAAAGAAGGAAGGAAGGAAGGGAAGGAAGGAAGGAAGGAAGGAAGGATAATGAAAGAGAGAGAAAAGAGAGAAGAAAGGAAGGAAGGAAGGAGGAAAGGGGGAGGGAAAAAGAGAGAAGGACAACAGAAGGGAGGGCGGGAGGGAGGGAGGCAGGCATCCAAAGCTTAGGAATGTGGGCTCAAATAAATTCATTCACAGGTTTGGTGGTTAGAAGTTGAAGGTGTTTCCAACCTACGGCTTCCAAGCTATTGATACAGAAGCGGCGAGGCTGCAGGTTTAAGAAGTGTGATGGTTTCGAAATAACAAAATATGATGATTTAAAAAAAAAACAGAAAACTGATGAAAGAAATAGGACAGCTGGACAGTAATCAGAGTTGCTATAAACATGAAATGAGACAATGCATGGGAAGAGCTTGGCACTTTATAAACACTCATTTCCTTCTCCCTCCTACTGCGTCTTAAATGGAAGAAATTGCCTCTCTGCTATTTGTATCATCTATCATTGTGCACAGTTCCTATTCCTTTTTTGTTGAACTGGTTCTAAATCTTCACACATATAGGTGAGATACATTTTTAGAGTTGGACTGAATCCCTTCCTTTCTACAGAACTTTGCTGTTACTGACAGAGAGCTCGCTGGTACAGCAAGAAAAATGGTAGCTCTTGCTACTGGACTAACTAAACTTCAGAGAACCTGAATCCTCCAGCCAGGAAAAAGCGTGGTGAACTTTGCATGTCATTCTCTCTGTCTCCAAGTCTCGGTAGCCTTACTTATTAAACCGGGATGTGACACTCACCAAACCTACAAAACAATCACCACCACCATGCCCAAAAGAGCTTTGTAAATAGCATAGCATACAATCTCAAAGGCTGCACAAATTGATGAAACGCTTTGGGGAAGTAATTTTTCACAGTATCAAGAACCATAAAAATGGTCAAACCTATTGACCTCGGTAGCTCGTTCCCAGAAATATATTCTACCCATTTTCTGTCAGTCCACCCAACATATTCCCATGGATGGCACCCTTCTAGACTTTGGACTGATGCCTATATAGGCTAGGATGCGAATCACATGCAGTCCCTGTTTTGTTACCGGTCCACAGGATACATCGCAGTGAAGGAAGTTATTCTGGGAATCATCGGAATTAAGCAAGTAATTCACCAGATACAGTATTTCACTTATTAATAAAGTGGTTGCGAGCTCCATAGCCCACCAAGACAAGCACTCAAGACTTGGCATTCAAGTTGAGAACTGCCATCCTTACGCCATAACTCAGAGGAATGAAGAACTGCATATACCTCCGAATTAGGCTGATAGGCAGTAATGACAGTCACAATGTCAGCTCTTTCCTATCCATTCTGTCACTGCCTCCTCACGAAAATCCTGTGAGGTAGACAGAGGGGATTTATACCTTCTGTTCTCCAGGTAGAACCAGGGGTTTATGTTCACCTGAAATAAGTTGACAGCCAACAGGCATGCTGGATAGAGCAGTCTTATCTTTTTATTTCTTCTAAAAAAAAAAAATGGGATACATGTGTGGAGCAGGCATGTTTGTTGCATAGGTATACATGTGCCATGGCAGTTTCCTGCACCTGTTGGCCTGTCCCCTAAGTTCTGTTCCCCAACCCCCCAACCCCCAACAGGCCCTGGTGTGTGCTGTTCCCCTATCTTTGTTCATATGTTCTCAATGTTCAACTCCCACTTACGAGTGAGAACATGTGGGGTTTGGTTTTCTGTTCCTGTGTTAGTTTGCTGAGGATGACGGTTTCCAGCTTCATCCATGTCACCACAAAGGACATGACCTCATTCCTCTATGTGGCTGCATAATATTCAATGGTGTATATGTACCACATTTTCTTTATCCAGCCTATCATTGATGGGCATTTGGGTTGGTTCCATGTCTTTGCTATTGTAAATAGTGCTGCAATAAATATACGTTTGCATGTGTCTTTATAGTAGAATGATTTATATTCCTTTGGGTGTATATTCAGTAATGGGATTGCTGGGTCAAATGGTATTTCTGGTTCTAGATCCTTAAGGAATCTCCACACTGTCTTCCACAATGGTTGAACTAATTTACATTCCCACCAACAGTGTAAAAGTGTTCCTATTTTTCCACATCCTCTCCAGCATCTATTGTTTCCTGACTTTTTAATCATCGCCATTCTGACTGGTGTGAGATGGTATCTCATTGTAGTTTTCACTTGCATTTCTCTAATGCAAATTAGATGATGTTGAGTTTTTTTTCATATGTTTTTTGGCCGCATAAATGTCTTCTTTTGAGAAGTGTCTGTTCAGACCCTTTGCCCACTTTTTGATGGGGTTGTTTTCGTCTTGTAAACATGTTTAAGTTACTTGTAAATTCTGGATGTTAGACGTTTGTCAGATGGGTAGATTGCAACAATTTTCTCCCATTCTGTAGGTGGCCTATTCACTCTGATGGTAGTTTCTTTTGCTGTGCAGGAGCTGATAGGGCACTCTCTGAGGGGTTTCGTAGCCTGAACCACTGACATCATGTGGCTGTGAATCTGTGGGCACAAACTTCAACCCCCTGAGTCTCCTTTTACTCAAACTGCTTCCGGAGCTGCTGAGTAGTTTAAATTGGCTCCCTGACGTGAATGCACTCTGAGATGTAAACACGTACAAAGGTGACATGTTTTCTGGCTTGCTGGCTCTGTTCCTGAGCCAGAGCCAATGGTAATGCTTCAGGCCCAAAAACCGGCCTTCCCTTTACCCACCCGTTAACAACCCTCTAGGGGCCCTGGTGAGTCTGCACATTGGCACACCTAAGGCAAGGAAAAACTGTGGCCGTAACAAGGCGAAATAAATATTTATTAGAAATCAAAACACCATTTCTTCAATGGCACAAAAATGTTCTTACTCTTTTCACGATTTCTTTCTTGAACACAGAGTTTCACACACACAACACTAAGAACAAGTCATTAAATTAGAATTTACAAAGATCCAGCATATTCAAGGGGAATGGGGTGACAATTCTGTGTAAGGAACCAAGATCACAGTAAAAAGTATGTAAATCAATGCAGAAGTCAAGTATGGTTTACAGGCCCAGACGATGGCCCATCTACCCGGGCCCTGCCCAGAGCAAAGGGACACAGGTCACCAGGCCTTGAGGAAGGAAAGGAACGTCAGTAACACTGGGCTCTCTCAGGCAGGAGCCTTCTAGGAGCTGAATGACTTCACAGTACAACCTCCGGCAGCTTCTCCCACGTCCCCGGGAGGAAGGCTAAGCACCCTGAATTCTATACAGATACATCACATAATGTCTAGAATAAAGAAATTTTCCTGAGGAAGTGTTTAGCTAATGGGACATTTGCAGCCAAAGGCACTATCTGAGCCTGGAAGATCCCATTCCTTGAAAATGCCTTCCCCTGAAATCACTGAAATGTCAGTCACGGAGTTTTTCAGATGTCCTGATGGACCCATGGTTCAATGCATGTGTGTGTAGGGGTTGGGTGTGTGGGTGTGTGTGCATGGGTGTGTTTGGGGGTGTGGGGGTGTGTGTGGGTGGGTGTATGGGTGTGGGCGTGTGTGGGGGTTGGGTGTCTGGGTGTGGGTGGGTGGGTATGTGCGTGGGTGTGTTTGGGGCACAGGGGTGTGTGTGGGTGGCTGTATGGGTGTGGGTATGTGTGGGGGTGGGTGTCGGTATGGGGGGGTGATGGGTGTGGGTGTGTGGTGTGTGTGGTTTTGTGCACCCTGTGGGCACACTGGAATTTTCCACCAGTCATGGGGAACATAGGGACAATGTGGACTGCCAAATGAGACATCTGAGAAAATAGTCCTGCCCCCCTGACATATGCCAAGCACAAAGAAAGACTCAACCTTATGGAATAACGGTGCTTTTTAAAAATAAATAAATAATGGCTCCGGGAGGCATCTGTGGTCCGAGAATCAGGACACTCCAGCTTCCACGGTGCTAACAGGACTTCCTGCCCAACTCTGCGCAATTACGCATTCCTCTCAGAGTGTGAGTCTCCGGGAGTGAAATGAAGGAAGTGGTCCTTCTGACTCTGATGCTTCTTGACTCACTGCTTCCCTTTGCCTTGGTGAATCTTCCTAGGCTCAGACCTTTTGGATGAAAGCCTTTTGGGGTGGACACTCTTGGGAAGAGTATCCAGTACAGAAAATGGTCTTGTGGCCGGGCACGGTGGATCACACCTGTAATCCCAGCACTTTGGGAGGCTGAGGCGGATGGATCACTTGAGGTCAGGGGTTCAGGACAAGCCTAGCCAACCTGGCGAAACCCCGTCTCTACTAAAAAATATAAAAATTAGCCGGGCATGGTGGCAGGCAACTGTAATCCCAGCTACTCAGGAGACTAAGGAGAATTGCTTGAACCCGGGAGGTGGAGGTTACAGTGAGCTGAGATTGTGCCATTGCACTCCAGCCCGGGTGAC
This sequence comes from Cacajao melanocephalus, assembly GCA_963573385.1. Taxonomy (NCBI): domain Eukaryota; kingdom Metazoa; phylum Chordata; class Mammalia; order Primates; family Pitheciidae; genus Cacajao; species Cacajao melanocephalus. The sequence goes on from CAUYLG010020614.1 coordinate 71,763, forward strand.
AAGAGTGAAACTCCATCAAAATAAAAAGGAAAGAAGGAAGAAAGAAGAAAGAAAGAAGGAAAGGAAGGAAGGAAGGAAGGAAGGAAGGAAGGAAGGAAGGAAGGAAGGAAGAAAAGAGAAAAGAAAAGAAAAAAAAGAGAAAAGGGTCTTGCCAACAAATTCCATCCAGACCCACAGAGAGCAGTGCTCCACAATGTGAGATGACAAAGATCCCTGTGGCTCTCCATTTCTCACTTGGACGAAAGCTGGCAGGTTAGGCAAATAGCAATCAATCATTGGCTTTATCCATTAATATCTGAGTCAAAGCACTTCTGGATATGGCTTTATCCATAACAGATAACCTTATCCATTAGTGGGTATGGCTTTATCCATTAACATTTGAGTAAAGCAATTCTGGAATTCCCAGCTCCGTAGTGTAGAACCTGGCGTCATGGATCCAAACCACTTCCTTTCAAACAAGAGGTCTGTTCAGGCTTAACACAGGTAGCGGACTCCACATGTGGAATGCTGATTGGTAGACTCTCCAGGCTAAAGGGACCTTAAACTTCATTCAATTACCGTTTTCAACAACATGCCTCATTAAGTGCTCAACGAGCTTTTGCTTAGACATCTCCAATATCTGGACCAGTTGCTGGATTGGATTGAGCCAAAGTCTTCCTCAGTTGACTAGTTCTGCCCATTCTGTAATGCATCTGCTGCTTCTGCCCCTAGGACAGGCCCCCTCCAATCTTCTTTTCTCCAGGGGCCCATGCCCAGACACGTTCCCCCTCAGAGCCTGGTCTGACCGCTTAGGCTGAGAGCACGCGGCTCCTCCCTAGGTCAGCGGGGAGGGCAGGGGCTGCTGGGGTTGTGACGCCTCTCACATCCCAGACCACCTCTCCCCAACCGGCCCCATCAGGGGCACGGAGGCTGACTCTCTACCTGCTCAGCTAGTCTGGCACACGGAGTGGCCCAGAGCAGAGAAACTGGTCCCAAGTGCACTGCCAGGCCTGACTCCTCAATCTGCCTCAAACCAGATTAACTAGCCAATTACCATGTCATCCAAAGGCCAAATTTCTATGTCTGCCATTTAAGATTAAAACTTACGTTACTATTTTTGTAATTTTTACACGAATCCTTTCACCAGATAATGGGGGCAGAGGAGATTGTCCAGCGGTTTAGACCCCAGCCACCCGGAAAATCCTTCCGTCTCCACTTCCCCTCTGCCCCCAGACTGACTCCGTGTCACTTCCGAGGGAGGACATCAAAGGATGAGGACCTAAAAAGAAGCCAAAGTCTTGGCAAATGTTTCTCTCTCACAAGCTTCCCCTTCAGCTTCAAAATTCACAGTTAAAAAAAAAAAATACTTTGTACCAAAGCAGTTCAGGCATTCTGCTAAATTCCCCCACTGAGACGTACCGAGGTATGCTCACTGCTGAGCTCTAATATGGTAGAGACAGAACAGCTGCTATTTCTGCTTTTGCGGAAGCCAGGATCCCAGAGCGGAGGCGTGCGCTGCTGCAAGGCCGGACAAGGAAAAGAGCCAGGCCCTTTCACCCAGATCGCGGCGGCCCAGCAGGACCTGCCCCGCGCGTCTCCTGCAGACTTTTGTGTGTGTGAAGAAAAGCTTTTTGTCTTGCTCTGGCCACCCTGAGGCCAAATATATAATACATCCAGCCCCAAAGCCCCTAATCTGTCTCCACTTTTAAAATCAATACTTCATTGTAGTAATTTTCATTCTTAACTGAAATGTCTTTTCCATACTGAAAATAAAAACCCCGTGTTAATTATGCTACTAAAAACATCTCTCCATGTGAGACAGTCTGATCCTTGGGGTGTTTGTCAGGGCACGCTCACTCCAAGGATGGTTTCCTTTTCCCTGAAGGGTTCGGGAAGGTCATTTCCAAAGCTCACTCCCCTCCTCTCCCAGGATATCCGGCTTACCTCCGTCCCCCGCACATTCTGGGATGGGATCAAGGGTCTCCCACAAATTCAGGCAACCCCGTGAGATGGTAGAGTGTGTGAACTGGGGCCGGGGCTGACAAGGGGAAGCTAGCAGGAGGAAAGCCTTCTCTCCCTGCTCCTCAAGGCCCCTTCCCCTCCACCCACCTCTCCCAGCCAAGCCGACCTGCAAGTGATAAAACCAGAGGCTTCACTCAGGACTTCAGGTGTGTCCCAGGCTCCAGACTGTGGCTGGCTGTGGGTTTACACAAGCTCTTTGCCAAATCACAAAATCCAGGCTGTTTCCCACTCGGACAAACCGCCAACTGCCCCTCGGTCCAGACACCCACTCAGCATGAGGGTGCGTTCTGCGTCTAGGCCGGCAGAGCCAGGCTCCACCACTCCTCAAAGCCCTCGGCTCAGTCCATGACTCTGCCTTCAGCCCCAGACAGCCCATGTGCACACCAGCTCTGGGTTACGCTTCTATACTGACGTTTCTGGGAATTCCTCTATTTCTTCAAATGCATTGAGAGTGGTTTTGCTGTTGTTCCTGGAAGACTCTTGGATTTTATTGAAATCTGCTTTTGAAAAAAGATATATTTTAGAGGCCAGACGCGGTGGCTCACGCCTGTAATCTCAGCACTTTGGGAGACCAAGGTGGGCAGATCACCTGAGGTCAAGAGTTCAAGACCAGCCTGAACAACATGGTGAAATCTCACCTCTACTAAAAATACAAAAAACAATTAGCTAGGGGTGGTGGCACACACCTGTAGCCCAGCCACTCAAGGAGGCTGAGGCAGGAGAATCCCTTGAACCCAGGAGGCGGAGGCTGCAGTGAGCCAAGACTGCGCCACTGCACTTCAGCCTGGGTGACAGACGGAGACTCCATCTTAAAAAAACAACAACATATGTGTATATATATATGTTTTAGAAATACATCACTCCACCTGATGTGTTTCTATGGCTTAAGGCTACACTGTTTTAAAAGTTGTTCCAACTCGGGTTCTAAAAGTCAGAGCTGGAAGAGACCTAAGAAGCATTTCCATTCAACCCTCCCATTTGACAGATGGGGAAATCAGGCGCCTTAGACTTGATCTGCCCCAGGTCACATGGTCTCTCAGACAGGAGCGGACGCCCTGTCACCTCACAGCAACAGTACCTGTTCGCCTCCCAGGCCCCGGGTCTTCGTTAAGGAAGGAGACGTGTGTTTTCCATTCAGTCCACTTCACCTCATTGATCCTGCAAGTGCGGCCATGGCTCTTACTATTTCACATTGCCTCACTGAATGCAAACCAACAGCCCTGCGCTTGGGGCGTCCCGGTGTCTACACAGCTCCCCTTCTGTCTGTCCTAGAGATCAGAAGCACCCCTGCCCCGAGTGGTCACACCAGCATTGTTAGAGTTTCAACTCTGTCCCCATCTCCATTTCCCCAGGCCTCAAAGACTCGGTTCTCCTTCCACTGTATGGAACTCGGAAATCCTGCAAGTTGCTCGGACGGGTGTAAAGGGTACAACTTCAGACAGTGCAGCTGTGCCTGACGGGTGACCGCCCATGGGGAAGTGGGGACAGACAGAGGGAGGGCCCGGGCCGTGAGGCCGTGAAGATTAAACTCGAAGTGTCATGAGGGTTGAGGAAGTACTAGGAGCATGTGATTAGGGCCCATGACCAACGAGATAGGGTGGCATCTGAGGTGTTAGAACAGAACGGCAGGCACTGATTTGACCTAAATTCACGTTCAGAGAACATCTCTAGAGCGAGGGTGGCAACGTCAGAAATACTTGTTAGGGTAACAACTGCAGTCAGAAATGCTGCTGTCCAAGGGCTGGGATTTCAGCAGAGAAGTGGGTTAAGGTTTGGTCATACTCAAAAAAGGTGGTCTGCAGGCTTGGTCTGAAGCTCGGTCAGGGAAGGAGGACCTGGGCTTATCAGAAAAGGTGGTCATGGGGCCGGGTGCGGTGGCTCACACTTGTAATCCCAGTACTTTGGGAGGCTGACAGGGGTGGATCACTTGAGGCCAGGAGTTCTAGACCAGCCTGGCCAACATAGTGAAACCCCCATCTCTACTAAAAATACAAAAATTAGCCAGGCGTGGTGGCATGTGCCTGTAATCCCAGCCACTTGGGTGGCTGAGGCAGGAGAATCAGTTGAACCTGGTAGACTGCAGTGAGCAGAGGTCACGCCACTGCACTCCAGCCTGGGAGATAGAGTGAAACTTCGTTTAAAAGAAAAATAAAAGAAGAAAAAGAAAAGGTGGCCGTGAGATATGTAAGGACTTTTTTTAAAAAATCAAAAAAGATCTGTCAAAGCAGCCACGTCACCTTCCGTCTGCCAGGGGCAAATGTGCCTCACGTTCCCCGGGGGCACGGGAACTCACACAGGGTACACAGCAGGAAAAGGAGGGCCGAGCAGGCAGATCTCCCCTAAACCAGACAGTGAACACACAGAGACCCTGGAGCCACCTCCAGAGAAGCAGAGAGGGGACCCCCTGCTGCCAGTCTCCTTCCCTTCCTTTCTGGAGCTCGGGAACCCCCATTCCAGGCCCTACAACCCCATAAACAAATTCCTTCTTCCGAGAGTCTCCAGGACAGAAGGTAACTGTGGTAGCTGTGGTAGTTTATTGTGAGCAAGCTGACCTGCCCCTCTCTACCCACCCCAAAGACCACCACCCCAGGGCCCTCTGTTACCGCAAACACAGTCGGAAATCTTCCTCGGCCACTTTACACATCTCCCCCAGCCGGAATCTGCTCCTCAGCCATTCTGGTAACATTTTCTCATACTCCAAGATGGTCCTGGCTCTCTGGGAACATAAGCAAGCCTACGGAGTATGCAGGCACACTCACAACCGCTCACAAGAGCACACACACAGCCAGGGCACACACTCACAACCGCACACAACAGCACACACGCCGCCAGGGCACACACTCACAACCGCTCACAAGAGCACACACACAGCCAGGGCACACACTCACAACCGCACACAACAGCACACACGCCGCCAGGGCGCACCCTCTACGGAGTATGCATGCACATTCACAACCGCTCACGAGCACACACGCCGCCAGGGCGCCTACTTCACCCTTGCCCCATGCTTAACGCATAGATCCCAAGGATTTGGCTCATCTACAGATTCAAAGACAAAAAAGCAGGCCGGGCGTGGTAGTTCACACCCATAATCCCAGCACTTTGGGAGGCTGAGGCGGGCAGATCACCTGAGGTCAGGAGTTAGAGACCAGCCTGGACAGCATGGCAAAACCCCGTCTCTACTAAAAACACAAAAATTAGCCAGGCGTGGTGTTGGGCACCTGTAATCCCAACTACTTGGGAGGCTGAGGCAGGAAAATCACTTGAACCCTGTGAGGCAGGGGCAGAGGTTGCAGTGAGCTGAGGTTGTGCCATCGCACTCCAGCCTGGGCGCCAGATATAAATAATATTTCCGAAAGCAGGAGCTTCCTATCGGAAAGTGCTGGATCCTGGAATCAGGATCGGTAGGAAACGGTTCAAACACCATTTAGTCCCACCCCCTTCCAAGCTTGGAATCCCCTCTGCATTGTCCTAGACACTGTACTTCTCATTTTTCCAGTCTCTCTTCAATATCAACAATCCAATTAAGAGGGCCTTAATAGGCAGGCGAGGTGACTCACGCCTGTAATCCCAGCAGTTTGAGGCAGAGGTGGGCAGACCACCTGAGCTCAGGAGTTCAACACCAGTCTAGGAAACATGGTGAAACCCCATCTCTGTCAAAAATACAAAACTGAGCCAGGCGTGGTGGCACATGCCTGTAGTCCCAGCTACTTGGGAGGCTGAGGTGGGAGAACCACTTGAGCCCGGGAGGCGGAGGTTGCAGGGAGGCGGAGGTCGCAGTGAGCCTGAGCCGAGATTGCGCCACTGCACTCCAGCCTGGGTGACAGGAGGGCCTTGATGAGAAATGCGTTACATGAAAGCTTTTCTCCCTGTAGTGCCCCATGTGCACCTGCCTCCCGGGACCACAGAAGGGGTCTGCTCCCTCGTCCACAGGCTGCTCTGCAGATATCTGAAGGAACTCTCACCTTTTTCAAACCTAGTTCCAACAACTGTTTCTTTTTTTTTTTTTTTTTTTTCCTTTTGAGACAGAGTTTTTGTTCTGTCACTCAGGCTGGAGTGCAATGGCACGATCTCGACTCATTGCAACCTCCACCCCTTGGGTTCAAGCGATTCTCCTGCCTCAGACTCTAGGGTAGCTGGGATTACAAGCCTGCACTACCACACCCAGCTAGTTTTTGTATTTTTAGTAGAGATGAGGTTTCACCATGTTGGCCAAGGTGGTCTCAAACTCTTGACCTTAGGTGATGCACCTACCTCGGCCTTCCAAAGTGCTGGTATTACAGGGGTAAGCCACCATACCCGGCCGCCAATAACCATTTCTTAAGACAGTCTCCAGTCCTCTCCCAAACCTGGTTACCACCTCTGGACCCATCCTATGTACTGGTTGCCTCAGCATGTAAAAAGTGTTAAGGCCAGGATGAAATAGAGCAGAACTGTCACCTCCATTGTCCTAGACACCATACTCCTCTTAATGCAACCTAAGGTCATACTTCAACATCCACACATCACACAGTCAACCCTGAACAGAGCACCCCTATGAGCCTGAGTTTTTCTACACATGCTATTGCACAGCCACATCTCCTAGACCCTACACTCAAAGAACATAGGCTAAACCTTCCTCAAACCTGAACAAACACTGCGGAGCTTATGCAGATTCTCAGGCCCCACCCCAGACCTGAGAACAAACCATAGTAGAGGTTCACTGCTGGATGGATGGATGGATGGATGGTAGATGGATGGATAGATGATTACTGAATGGATGGATGGATGGATGGATGGATGGATGATTGGATGGGTAGATGGATGGATGATTAGATGATGGATGATTGGATGGATGGATAGATGGATGGATGATTGGATGGATGGATGAATGATTAGATGGGTGGATGATTGGATGAATGGATGGATGGATGGATGGATGGATGGATGATTGGATGGATGGATGGACAGACGATTAGATGAGTGGATAGATGGATGGATGATTAGATGGGTGGATAGATGGATGGATGATTAGATGGATGGATGGATGGATGATTGGATGGATGGATGGATGATTGGATGGATGGATGGATGGATGGATGGATGGATGGATGATTAGATGGGTGGATGATTGGATGGATGGATGATTGGATGGATGGATGGATGGATGGATGGATGGATGGATGAATGATTGGATGGATGGATGGACAGACGATTAGATGAGTGGATGGATGGATGGATGATTAGATGGGTGGATAGATGGATGGATGATTAGATGGATGGATGGATGGATGATTGGATGGATGGATGGACGGACGGATGGATGGATGATTGGATGGATGGATGGATGGATGGATGATGATTGAATAGATGGATGGATGGATGAATGGATGGATGATTAGATGGGTGGATAGATGGATGGATGATTAGATGGATGGATGGATGGATGGATGATGATTGAATGGATGGATGGATGGATGGATGATTAGATGGGTGCTGATGGTAGTCAATGACCTTGTGCTGAACTGAGTCCCGTGGAGGCCCCCACACTGGGGTCTCTGCCTAGACTCACCTGCAGGCGCCAGATGCGCTCACTCTCCTTGGAGACATTCTCCACAGTCTCTCCCATCAAGGCAATGAGCATGTTGAGGAGCAGAACGAAGGTGAGGATGACGTAGGTGATGAGCAGGAACAGAAAGAGAATGGGATACTTGGAGTTCTGCTGGATGTTCAGGTCACCCAGGCCTATGGTGAGCTTGAAGAGTTCCAGCACTGCGTCACTGAAGCTGCCATAGGAGCTGCAGTCCTTGTTGTCTTTGGGACACTTCTCGATCAATGAGGCCAGGGCTAAGGGAACATAACAGGGTGCTCTCCTCAGCTCTCCACCTGGTAAATTACTCTACAAGCTTGCATGTATTTGCCCACACAAAAAGCCTCCTGCCTCCTTCTCTCTGACCATTAATCATCTCCAGCTTCAGGTCCTCCCAAAGTCTCATCAGGCTGGTGTATCTGCCCTGGCCTCCTGCAGAAAGTCCTCTGCCTAACAAAGCCCGGAGTCTTCTCTCCTTCCTCTAACCCCCAGTGTGCCCTTGAACACTTGCAGCTTTGCAGAGCTGCTAATTATAATCCATGTGTGTGTCCCTGGCTTCCCAGCTTGTCTTTGAGCTCCTGACTTCTGCTAGTCTGGGTCACCTCCCTCAAAGCTGTAAGATCCTGAGTCTCCTCCTAATGCTCTGTTATGAGCTCCCCATGAGCAGGACCAGGTTCACACTTCCCTTCTTTCCAACACACCACAGTAGAGGTTCACTGCTGAATGGATGGAGAGATTGATGGATGGATGGATGATTACATGGATGGATGGATGATTGGATGGATGGATGGATGGGTGATTAGATGGATGAATGAATGGATGAATTGATTAGATGGATGGACAATTCGATGGATGGATGGATGGACGATTAGATGGATGGATGGATGATTAGATGGATGGATGATTAGATGGATGGATGGATGGATGAATGGATGGATGATTAGATGAATAGATGGATGGATGAATGGATGATTAGATGGATGGATGATTAGATGGATGGATGGATGGATGGATGAATGGATGGATGGATTCTTGGAAAATTCTTGGAAAATGGCAAGCATGGAAAGTGCCCCACTGGTAGCTGATCTAAGTATTGCTGAGGCCACCATGCGCTTTGTCATTCTGACATCTGTATAAAGTGTTTACGAATGTGGGAGTTACTATTATTTACAAATCAATTACCTACTCCAAATCCAAGCAAAAAAACGATATATACGAACAAGAACTTCAGAACGTCATGCAAAATGACCTACAAAGAAAGAAACAGAATTCAAGCATAAGGTGCAAGCACATATTCACTGCACCCTGATCTTCCTGCTCCCCACCCTCTCCCAGCCCCCACCCTAACCGTCCCTTCACGTGGGCCACTCTCCCCTCCCCCAGCCAAATCTTTCTGATATTCCAAGGCTCAGCTCTGGATCCCGCCTCCTCCAGGAAGCCTTCCGTTCCTGCTCCAGCCCCAGGTTCTCTTCTCCCTGTGATCTGCCCTGTACCTTTCACCATAGGTTCTCACATCTGGAATCCTCACACTTCCTGGGGGCAGTGGCATGCTGGAGCCAGCTCAGAACAGCTTGCAAGAGCCGATAGTTACATTTTTCTGAAGCCTGTGATCTGGTTGTTAAACTCAGAACTAAATCAAACTTTCAGTTAGAAGATGAGTAAGTTCTGGGGATTTAATGTACTGAATGATGACTATAGTCAGCTACACTGTGCTGTGTGCTGGAAATCTGCTAAGGGAATAGATCATAAATGTTCTCATCGCACACAAAGAAACAGCAACTATGTGAGGTGATAGGTTTCAACTAATTGAAATTGGAAATCATTTCACAATATATACCTATATCGAATCCTTGCATTGCAAAAAAAATTGTATAAACTTATAATTAAATAAGTTATATTTAAAAAAAAAAAAAAAAAAAAGACAGGCCAGGCACAGTGGCTCACTCCTGTAATCACAACACTTTGAGAGGCCGAGGTGGGCGGATCACCTGAGGTCAGGAGTGGGAGACCAGCCTGGCCAACATGACAAAACCCCATCTCTACTAAAATTACAAAAATTAGCCAGGCGTGGTGGGTGCCCACTGTGATCCCAGCTACTCCAAGGCTGAGGCAGGAGAATTCTTTGAACCCAGGAGAAGGGGGTTGCAGTGAGCCAAGATCACAGCACTGCACTCCAGCCTGGGCAGCAGGGCAAGACTCAGTCTCAAAAACTAAATAAACAAAGTAAAATAAAACAAACACAATAAATGTTCAAAACTCATCACTGTCCAGTTATTTGACTATATTTTACAATGCCGTGTGCTTTTGAGGTGGCCTATGCCCATGATAGCCAGATGGTGGGGGTAGTAGAGTGATGTGGGACTCTGCACTTCTTCCTGAGCCCATGTCCAAGAACAGAATGTCGGTAGCTGGAAATTGGCCATGGGAGGAGAACAATAGTCTGTCCTTATCTTGGGTTTTGCTTTCTGCAGTTTTGGTTACCTGTAGTCAACTAAGACCCAGAAATATGACATGCAATACGATATTCCGAGAGAGAGAGACAACATTCACACACTTTTATTACGGTATATCGTTACAATTGTTCTGTTAGTTCTTGCCATTAATCTCACTGTGCCTAATTTATAAAATAAATTTTATAAATTCCACATAGACAGTTGAGTCCTACAATAATTTGTTGCTTCCCCCCCCCCCAGCATTTTGGGAGGCCAAGATGGGAGGATCACCTGACATCAAGAGTTGGAGACCAGCCTGGCCAACATGGTGAAAGCCCATCTCTACTAAAAATACAAAAATTAGCTGGGCATGGTGGCGCACACCTGTAATCCCAGCTACTCAGGAGGCTGAGGCAGGAGAATTGCTTGAGCCCTGGAGGCACAGGTTATAGTGAGCCAAGATCACACCACT
>CAUYLG010020616.1:0-14520 GCA_963573385.1 Cacajao melanocephalus
ATAGCATTTCACAGGTTTAAATAAAATATTGGTTGGCTGCTTGTTTGTTATTTTCATCCCTTATTCCTTCCTGTCTCCATTGTTAAGCACAATTATTGGCATACAAGAGGTTTTTAATACCCATTTTTAGACTGCATTCTAGCCTGGGCAATAGAACAAGAATCCCATTCTCTCTCCCTCTTTCTCTTCCTCTTTCTTTCTCTCTTTTATTCTTTTTTTTCTTTCTTTCACTCTTTCTTTCTTCCTTCTTTTCTCTCTTTTTCTTTCTTTCAAAAAAATAAAAAACAAAAAGAAAGAAAAGAAAAATCACTCTTTGATTTTTCTTTCCTTTGTGATACACTTGAGGGCATAACAACCTTCCTATCAGGAACAATGGATCACTCAAAATGGGAGAGGGCATTCACCGCTCTCAGAGAGGTGATGAGACTATATATCCCTTGAGAGCTTCCCAGGCATGCTTTCTGGTCTCCATCTTGCCACAGTATCTGACTTAGGGACTATGCGTCCTCTATTGCAGGAGTGCCAATACCCTGGAGTTTGAATTTGGCATCATCACCTTTTCGTTAGATGAATCTGAACAAGTTACCTTATTTCTCTGAGCCTCAGTTTTTTTTTTCATTTATAAAATGAGCATAATAGTTTCTATCTCACAAGTTGTGAGTACTGCATGAGATAATACACATACAGATTTAGTAGGGTACCTAACACAGAATAAGAGCTCAATAACTGATAGCTTTTTCATTGTTATTGTGAATAATGATCAACCAGTATTTATATGCTATCATGTGCTCAACACCACGTTCATGGAGAAGAGAGTGCAAATAGAGGTTAAGCATGCTCTATGCTTCCTAGAACTTTATAATTTAGTTGAGGAGAGAAAAATAACCTATAGAAGAAATGAGAGAAAATTTAAGACAGCAGCTATGTATCCCAGACTGAAAGTATAATGAGTATTTTGTGAAGGGAGAAAGCCATAGAAATGAGGCTAGTTGAGAAGGGTTTACAGAAGGGCTTGTCCTGGAGAATGGTCCTAAAGGATGGCTCGAAAGTGGCTTCTCAGTGCAAAGGCAGAAGGCATGTCGAGTGAGCAGTCCAGATGAAATCATATTCCAGATACACAGAAAGCTAGAACATCTCCCCAAAGTACACTGGTGGTAGTGGCAGAGCCAAATTTGAACCGTCATCTTCCTTGATCCAAAGCCTGAGCTCTGATCCACTGTGTTACATCGTCTGACAGCAGAATCCTAAGAGACCGAGTCTTCAAATCCTGGCATTCTTGTCAAGTTCTGGTTGCAGCTGTCATTCTTGTTGGTTCTGCTGTACTTTGTTCTCCTTAAATGCCTGTGATATTTTCTGTACCTTCCCTCCCTCAATGTGGTCTGAGTAAGCTTCTGTTCCTCGCTCATGAAACAGTGAAACAGCTTTGACCAAGGCAGTTCCCATATTAGGCTTCTCATTTGTTGACCCCCTGTAGGAGGTACCAAGAATTTTATTTAATGTTAGGCTGCTTTTCTATTTGTGATGATGGAGTGACACTCTATGATTTGGTATCTCTCCAATTCATTTCCATCCAACCAATATCACTGACAGTCTCTTATGAGCCAAGCTCTGCTGGGTTCTCACTAGAGAGTTGACCTACAGCAAAGATGCACTCCAAAAGTCAGCTGGCTCATGCAGTGGCCTGAATCTGTGACTTGAATCACAGATCCAAATCTATGACGTGGTTCCACAGAGAGTGTTCTAACGAATTTTAGCAAACCAGCAATGAAGAACAGGCATGTCCACTCACCCAAGGAGAATCTATGACAAACTGTGGCCTTGGAGATGAGAATTAGAACTGTCTTTTCCCTGAAGCCAAGTTAGAGATTCATCCTTCAGTTCCTCAACTAGCAGTTCCCTTCTCTCATAATCACAGGTCACTGACCAGCCTCCTAAGAAGGTTAGACACTGGCGGTGGCTGAATATACAGCAATGACAATGAGTTCCAGACCAAATTGCCTTTATTTTCTGATCTCTTAAATGAAAATGGAAATCACATTTCTGGATTACAGTGAAACAAACTGTTAAATGACAATTTTCTCTGAAAATAAAGTACTCTTTGAGAAACTCTTGGTTTTGAATTTTGGAAGTCACAAAAACTCTGTATTTAAATGAAAACAACTTTCATCAAAGGGCAAAATTTTAAAATAATTTTGTGAAGAATTTCCAGATGCATGCTTATAAGTGTTGTAAATGATAAAGATATAATAACTACCATTTATTGACACTTTATTATGTAATAGGTGCTGTGTTAAATTCTTTACACATGCTAATTTATTAACCCTTAGAAAAAATATATAATACATAGTGTATATATGTATAACATATACATGTATATATTATACATATATAAATACTATACATCTAGGTAATACAGTTATTAACAAAAAAGAGAAATAATCTTTGGAACTGATATAGTGAAGGATAAAATCACTTTTATGGCTTGCCTTTTAAAAAATGTGACTCTTACTCTTCAAAGTAGATGAATATAAATCTCGCTAAAAGAAATAATATAATTTCCACTTAAAGAAGGCATCACATATATTCTTTCAAGAAATTACTTAGGAGACAGTGCATCAGAAAATAATGAAATTAAGAACATAATATGTATTAGAAAAACAAGCAAGTTTAAATGTACCTCATATATAATATTGTCATACAAATAGAATATGTGAAAAATTGAGGAATTTGCTTAAAAAATGGAAAGTCATTTATAAAATAGCATTTACAGAATCCTTAACAGGCTACTAGGAACTTTAGGGTTTATAAAAATCCTTATCTAAAAATATTAAAAATAATTATTCTAAAAAATGTATCTATTTTACTAGTTGCTTAAGGAAATAAATATTTTCATAAAATTGTATATTTATTATAATTGAAAGCAAGCTATAATTTTATCAGCAAAATTGGGTTTCACTAATCTCTTACGGGTAAAGTGGAGTTATTTAAAAAGATTTAATTGCATAATCTCCTAGAGGCTTTCACATAGATTGCACACTTACAATAAATTTGCTTATTTCTCCAAATGGTAAGATCAGCTTACTTATCCAAGTTTTACTAAGAATCCAGTGCCAAGCCGAAATAAAACAAAACAAAACAGAACCAATTTTTTTCCCACTCTCTGTGAATCTTCTTGTTTCTTTTTGTCTTGGGGAACCCATTTAATTTCCCTCGAGGGGGCTTGGGATGACTGTTGTGCCATTCAAGACTGCCCCATCAAGCACGTGTGGTGGGAAGGGAAATCTATTTATCTGGACTTACTCAGGGTTGTTGCACAGCCTCTCTGCACTCTGGACTCCAGCCCCACAGGTCCTGGAACAGTGGGACCAGGGTGACCAGCGGCCCCAGCCTCCAGGAATGCTCTCTGGTTTCTTCCCCACTGTGATGCATTTGCCTGCCATACACCACTGGAAAGGGAAGAGGCAGGAGATGGACGTGTCAGGAAGGTTACCATAGTAAGCTGAGTCAAGAGCCCTAGAAGTCTAAACCCAATTCTCTGCAAGCAAGCGGGCTTCCTAGAGTCACACATCAGATGTAAAACAAAGAAAGGCCCATACCTGTTTCTGCCAAGAGTCTTGGGTTTTAGAGTCAGAGAGTTTCAGGAATGGAAGGAAACTTTATGTTGCCTAATCACAGCCTAAACATAGGGGTGCTACACAGTGTGGTTGGCAGATTGCACACAAGAATGTAAATCAACATGCTACTTCCTTCACTGAGAAAGTCTTGTTATGAAAAGCATGTCTGCTTAGTATGCTTAGTAACATAGTTGCTTAGTAACATAGCTGATTTACTTTCTGGTGCAAGATCCTTATCTTGTTGCAAACGACAATAGTTCACGCACTGGCACGGTGAATAGCACTTCTTAATAGCTCTCTGGGTATTTAATGACTGCGACAGAGAACTCATCCTCTTGCAAAAAGTCAATTTCACTGCCCAAACACACTAGTTATTAGGAAGTTCTTCATTATATCAAGAAAGAAATTCTGCTTTCCTTTAACTCTAACCATTGTTTGCAGCTCTGGCCTTTCAAGCAAGTAGGAAAAAAATCAACTCTCCTCCCTCTTCAAAGCAATCCTTCCACACTATCAGTTTAGGAGAGTGAATATACAAAAATGAAAACAAAGGGAAATGCTACCTGGTTGTTGTGAAAAGCCACATTTCCCAGAGGATTTGGACATGTTTCATTGCCTGATATCCTTTTTTCCCCTCATTTTTTCTGGCCACTATGTATTTTGTCAGGGTTCTCTAATCTCAGTGAGGGGTCCTGCCACACTCAAGCTGCATAAAGATGCCCACTAAACACATAAGCTCTAGGCCCACGAGACACCCAGTCTAGAGGGTATCAAACATCTCTTGAGTTCTGAGGTGTCTGACTTTCCCATTTAGTAAAGTAGCAGAACTTCAAGAAATGCAGTCATGTCTGATGATGAGAAAGAATGATAAGTGGCCTAAATCCTGCATTTTTGTAAAGAAAAAGCCTCTGGCTTATCCTTTTCAGTCTTCAATATGGGAGGAAAAAAGTCAAAAGAAAGGCTGATAATAAGCTTAGAAAATGTTGACCACAAACTGCATAGAAGTTCATCAGGGAAAGATGAAACAGATGTTTTGCACGTGAAGCTTGAAACTGGGCCTCAGCCCTCCTTAACTACCTGCTCCCAATGCAGGTTCACCAGGAGTGGTGGATGTGGGGTGCTCTCCTCCGGCTGGTCTGACTGTGCAACCTCCATCCACTGCCCTTCCCCTAGAGAGAGAGCTGCCCTCTAGGGTCTTCTCCTCAGCTCCTTCCAAGAACTCTGTGCCCACCGCCCTCCCACCTCGTCTCTCGGTCTGACACATCACCTTCTTCTCACCACATTGAGTTCCATCTGCAGCAGCATCCAGTTTAGAGCGACAATAGCCTTTCACGGAGCACCACAGTGTCTGGCAGATGTTCTAGAAAACAAATTGCACTTTTTTTGTATTTTCAATACTTGCCCCAAAGCATTTCTCTAGTTACGGTAAAATATACACACTCACAATAGATGCCACTGTTGTTGGTGACTAAGAGTGACAGACAGTAATCATTAGAGTTTTCAGGTCAAGCTTACTTAGACTTTGTCATCATTCATAAACAATGGTCTATAGATCATACTAGGTAATATGGAAATTAGAGATAAAACCTATTTTCTAAGGGTTGAGGTGGTCATTTCTATAAGTTTGGCACAATATCCAGCACTCATTGCCCTTGGGAAGGGTAACTGGTGATTGTCTATGAAATGTAAATCTAAACTGTGGCTGGAAGGCAACCTGATTACTAACAGTTGGGGGTGGTTATAACTTGAGGCTGCTCAGTGAAGAAAATGGAAACTATTCCACTTAGAAAGCCCCGGCTTATTCACTAATTACCAAAAGTAGTCAGCTAGTTTCAGTTTCCAGGAAGAGAACTGCATCTTCCTTCTTATTTCTACCACTGTGGGGACAAAGGAAGGTTGGCAGGATTCTCAGATGTCATCTGAAATGGCTTAGCTGCTTCCATCTGCCTATTAGTATTTTCTTTCCGTCTACTCATCTTCCATTGTTCTAGTCACTTATTGTGTTCTACACTGCATGTATTTTTTCATTACATGACTTCATATTTTAAGCCATTTTAGAAAATTATCAATCTTTCTCTCCCTAAATTTTGCCTCTCCTTTCAGAACTTGTAATTATTGTTGATGAACCTTCTTATTCTGTGCTTTGTGTTTCAACCTCACTTTCATGTTCCCCAGCTTTCAATCTTCTTCTATGTGAAAACTGAAAAAACTTCCTCTTCTATCACACACCCCTAAGAAACACCCAGGTGGGATGGGAAGTAATTTTCTCAGCTCTAAATTCCAGTTGATTGATTTTCTTTTCAACTGTGTCAAGTCTGCTGTTTAATCCATCCACTGAATTTTTAAGTCAATAATCACACTTTTCATTTCCAGAAGTTGGATTTATTCTTCTGCATATCTGCCTTACATATATCTTATAGTATTTTTTCTCATATACAATTCATTATTATATATTTATTTTATTATCTCTATATAAAAATTCAATTTTTGAAGGTTCTTGAGGACTTATTGTCTCTTTTTACTTAGGTGAAGATAGATTATATTAGATTTTGATTAGAGGCTGAATTATGAACTCATCTGAGGGGTGGCTTTTTCTATTGGAGTTTTGTGCCATCTTGGATGTGTGTTGATTCCTCTGGGGCAGTTTCACCTTTATTTCCAGGCATCCATAGTATCTCCAGGCCAAATGTTTTATTATTATTATTATTATTATTATTATTATTGCCATGGAGGTAATCAAGCTATACAGGGTACAGATTTAAACTCTCGATAAGCATGAGCATGGCCTGTAGTAAAGAATTTCCAAGCAAGAAAGTTATTTATCAGTATTTCCATGCACCCTCCCACTTCCCCACTAGAAAGCAGGCTGAGATAAAAGATGCTTCTCTGTCATCTTCCTTTCCTTTTGGTTGATTTCTTCTAGCTTATCCTTTCATTGAAGAATAACTCTTTGTGAATCACAGCTTCATGTAAAGGTCTTGGTTCTAAATCCTGGCCCTGCTCAAGGAGAATACATAATTGTCTGTTCCAATTTGGATGTGAATACCCAAGCCCTTTTGCTATCTCCACCTCAGCCTCAATATCTATTCATGCTTGTCACTCCCCTTTTATTATTTTTCCCTTCTTTCTGAGGATTTCTGTTACTTTAAGTTCACTGAGCATTTAGAAAGGATGATGTGCTGGGTCAATGCTACACAGAAACTTTGTACTAATTTTTTCAATTTTTTGGAATTTAAACAATTTCAAAATAAAAAGTTATAAGATGGACGATGCTCCATTTTCTGGTATTTTAGCATGTTGTTAATATGGAAAATGATGAGGTTAACTTGGCTGCCATATAAAGGGATCTGAAGTCTTCATTCACTTATCTATTGAGTGCCTACTATGTGCTGAGCATTGCTGAGTGTCAGGGATAAAAATTTCCTCAGAGAGTTGACATGGTAGGAAGGGAGAAAGTTCAGTAAACAAGAACATGAAATGTAGTCTAATAAAGCTTTGACAAAGGAAATTCAGGATAGGATATGAACAAATATTTAAGCTGAGACTCAGATGATGAGCAGAAAGGATGGTTCTGAGGAACCAGAGTGTGCAGGGTTCTGGAGGTTGTAGAGAACCCAGCACTTTCAGAAAATGGAGGCTGTCATGACAGATAAACACAGAGCGCAAAAGAGGAGCTGCCAGAGGTAACTAGGGTGTTCAGTTTCTAGTAAACAACAAGATACCCTGAAAACCCTTACCTCTATAAATCTTCTAAAATCATGCATAAAATATTTTAAAGTTTTAAGTGAATCCTTGAGTCACCAAGAAAGTAAAGAAACTCCCCAGAGGCTAAAAATGTAGCAGAAGTGTTAAGCTGGAGATGCAAACCTAGTCACTTAGATCTTAGATTTATTAGTCACTTAGATACTGGGGACAATGCCTAGGGTCTGTGTGAAGTGGGAAGTGGGAGAATCCTATTTCTTATTGGAGACCTTCATATAAGGCCATGAGTGAAAGGATGACCTGAAAAAAATCTAGGTACACAGAAAACACTTCTGTTTTGATTTTAACTCTAGAAGGAGTGGCCAAACATTACTCCTGAGAGTTGGTATCCACACTCACCCCCATGCTGCTCATAAAGTCAACACATCAAGTCAATAGCATTTTAAATTGACCCAGAGAGAAATTTCTCTGAAAGAATGTGCCAGCCATGTGAGCCCTAAAGGAAAACTGACATAAAGTTTTATAACTAAAAGCTCACAATAAAATCAAAAATCACAAAAGGAAATATCACGTAATATGTGAGAGCCAGAAGAAACTCCAAATAGGAGAAACATGCACATAGATTCTGAACACTAAAAGTACTCAGTATAAATTGCAAAATAAGTATGTCATATGTTATTAAAGAAATAAAAGATTACATCAAAAGTTTAAAATTAGGAACAAAATACCACGAAGATGAGAGAAAATTTAGAAAAGTAACCAAGTAGACTCTTATAAATAAAATATGATAAACAAGATAATAAGGTCAATAGGTAGGTTAAATATAATGCATAACTGGAAAAATCTGAAGAGAGGACTAGTGAATTAGAAAATAAAAGTAAAGAAATGATATGAAGTACAGAGATATAAAGAGATGAAAACATGAAGGAGAGGTTTCCCAGATAGGGAAGATTAGTGATAAAGTTCCATATACATATAATCAGGACCAGACTAGAGAGGGAAGGGCTAAAACAATATTCTAAAACATAAGGCTAGAGAGCAGGAGGAGAGCAAACTCTGAAGCCCCTTTTTAAGCCATTTTAGGAAATTTGTACTTTATTGCAAGAAAATGGGTAGGCCATGAGATATTCTTCTCAAAGGGGAATGAGTATTTATAAACCCATTTATAAATGGATTTCCATTTGTAAAGGTTACTTAGGCTGCATTTTGGAAAGTGAATCAGAGTTAAGCATTCAGACTCTGCCAATCAGGGAACTGCCGTAGTCATCTAGGAACAGGTAGATTTTAGAAATATTTAGGCCGGGCTGGGTGGCTCACACCTGTAACCCTAGCATTTTGGGAGGCTGAGGCAGGTGGATCACCTGATGTCAGGAGTTCAAGACCAGCCTGACCATGGTGAAACGCTGTTTCTACTAAAAATACAAAAATTAGCCGGGCGTGGTGGCGGGCGTCTGTAATCCCAGCTATTCGAGAGGCTGAGGCACAGGAATCATTTGAACAGGGGAGGCAGAGGTTGCAGTGACCCGAGATCGCATTACTACACTCCAGCCAGGGCAACAGAGAGAGACTCTGTCTAAAAAAAGAAAAGAAATATTTAGGAGGCAGAATTGGCATAACTTGGTAGCCAGTTAGAAGTGAGGGGAGAGGATTTTTGTATCAACTTTACCTTCTCTGCTGCTTTGCTTGTTCTGTCTAAGCACAGTTATTTACGACCCCTTTTAAGTTTTTTCTCTGTTTTGCTTTGAATTTCTCGCTGTATTAAAATTTTTATGCCTGCCTTCTCCACCATGAGCTCCTTGAGGGCAGAGACTTTGTCTTATTAATTTCTGAGCGCTTATCTTTTCTCCTTATTCAGTACGTAGCACAGAATCTGTCAGGGATTCAGCGAGATTTGCTTCGTCCATATTTATATGTTAACATGGATACTTCTGCATTGAAAGAGATGAGTTCAGAGAATAGACAGGTTCCACATCATGAAGGACTGCCTCAAAAGGAGCTGGGACTTTATCCTGTGGTCATCGGGGACTCTAACAGCAGAGAAGACCATGGTTAGATTGTGTTTTTAAAAGACAACTTGGGCAACAATTTCAATAGGAGGGAGACGAGGTAGGAGGTAATTACTAGAAAGGAAAGATGATGAGAGCCTGAACTGAGGCCGTGGCAGTGGTAACGAAGAAGACTCTTCAGAAGGTACGGTGTCAAATCCTGAATTATCATTTGGATGTTGAAAATAAACGAGAAGAACGAATTGGTGGATAAATCTTATTTCTACCTTGGGATCTGCTGGTACTCTTCGGCCAGATGTAAAATTCAAGAAAGGCAGCAATTTTAGGGATTAAGTTGGTTGCTATGGAGTCTGCAGGTGTGAATCACTGAATCCTGAAAATCACTGTGGAACTGTCCCAACTACCACCCAGTTGTCACGGAATGCAGGCTTCGTAGACTACCAAGGGGGCAATGTCAAGGAATATGACTCCAGCTTAATTTGCCTTACAGACACTCCTTGCCTTAAATATAAAGCTTCAAATTTCCAAATATTGATTGCCCTGGCCCTTGCTTCAGCATGCTGGAGCTCTGAAGCCCTGCATATACCCAACAAGTGGCACCAAGATAGCCAACACTTACTTCTACTTCCTGGCAGAAGGTAGCATTGGGTCCATACTGTAGCTGGCACTGGTGGTGGACATCATAGATCACTCCTGGGGCAATGACCTTGGACCTCAAGCCTTTCTTTGTGGGTATGTCATCGAGACAGAACCCCCAGCCTCGGCTGAAAACAAGTTAATGGAAATGAGAGGAGTTGTTTAGGAGTCCCTTCACCTTCAGCCTTTCTGTCAAACTTCCCTCTGTTTTACTGTTTGTCCTTTCAGACAACTTTATTTTTTACAAGGCAGAGACCCTTCTAGGCCCAAGGGGGGCATTAATAAAAGAAAATACAAATCATATCCCACACCATAAGCTTAGTTTATCTAGAAAATACAAGCCATGGTAAAATTTGAAAATCATTATCCTACTCTCGATGAGGTTTGAGTGACCACTTCTGACCTGTGTGGTTGTTCCTGCCAGTTCCCAAGGACTTAATTCATAATTAGATCATAAAAGGCTGTTTTGGGACAGGAGCAATTGGGATGGGATAGGATGATCACCCGGCTATGGCCAGAGAGCAGGGCCCATCTAGACCTCAGGATCAGAATACAGAAGTGAAATCTGCCCCTTCTGATGCCACCCGGACACTGTGGCCTGTGGGATGGAACCCAACCTTTTCCAGGCATCAGCTTCTTTGTGTAAAACTCAGTGCAGCTTCTGAGTTAAAGAGACTCAAGTAAGGGCATCATGAGACACATGTCACTTACTCCAAGAAGCGGGTGATGTACTCCTTGCTGCACTTGGACCATGTCAGCGGAGTGGGATCGTACTGGAGCTGGCGGGACATGATGTACGGGTGTCTGCCCACGGGCTCACAGTCATTTTCTTTGCCATCATGCTGGATGCCAAAGCTGGTAGGGAGGAACCAAGCACAAGAAGAGCCAGCAGGCAGGCATTAAACAGGGAGAAAAACTACAGTTTCTCTAAGAGCATAATAACCCACAGAGAGCCACATTTGTACAGGAGGCAACTGTTTGCACAGTGAGACTTTGAAGTTGGAGGGTCATAGCTAATTTTCAAACTGAAAAGCACAGGGAACACTGTAGGCATGCTTTATTGCAAATATGCATCCATGGGGCCATACAGCTAATTCAGAAACTTCTGCTTGGCAGAAGGCTAAGAGCTCTGTCTGGGTTTCTTTCTATGAGTCAGGAGTCAGGAAGGCAAATCCTGCCCCCAGCTATTTGCTTTCTCCAGTTGCAGCAACCACAGTGCACAGAACAAAAGAACAAAACCTTTCTCCCTTTTCATCATAATTTAAGAGAGGGCATAAAAAGAGAAGCCTCTGGGAGACTTTGTCAAAGCCTACAAGCTTTGAGGGATAGGTGTCTTTCTATCATTGCCACACAAGTCCTCCAATAGTGGACACATTAAGGAGACCTCCTAATTCAGTGGTTAAGAGCAGGGCTTTTAAGACAGATTATCTGGATTTGAATTCCAGTCTTGCCACTTAAATGACCTGTAAATTATCAAAACTTGCCTCATTTTCCTTTCCTAGAAGATGGGGTAGTCATCCTAGTGCTACAGTGAGATCTGAAATTGAAAACCACTTAACAAGGTACCTGGCAGATAATAAGGGCTTCATAAATGATATAATTTTTTAAAAATTGTTTTTTTCTAAATCATGATCTAGATTATTTTCCTTTTCCATATGAAAAAGTTTAGACTTGGAGATTTGTCAAAAGTCATATGGCTTGTTAGTGGTAAAACTAAGTTTTAGACACAGATCTTTGTGCTCCTAACACAGTGCTCTTGTCCATGTGTCACTTGATTTGTCCCCTGACCTTCCCCTGCCAGGGCTGACCCAGTGAAGCAGCCTTGAAGGGCCTTAAAGAGCTTAACCATCCAACATGGCACGGGGGTTCCTGGGGGAAGAAGCCAACTCAGAAGCCTTTGTTTATAAGCCGCGTTCTCAAGATCACCCAAAGATGCTTTCTGAAGATTCCCAGAACTCTCTCCACTGGGATGGACTTTGAGACACTGGACATTTAAACCTGGAGACATTGGCTTAAATTTCTAAATCTGTATGACCTTTTACTCTTCGTAGTGAAATTTAACTCCTCTGACCGGGAAGCTCATATCCAACTTCTAATCACATTCAACATGAATACAAAACTCACAAAGGAATCAGAGAATTAATGTACAAAGCTCTTACCACCCACCCACAAGTAATACGATTCAATGGATTCAGTGAAAGCTTCCTTCTGAGCAGGCTTTCCCTAGCCTGTTGCATATCCAGCCCCACACAGCTCATGAAGTACTCTGCAAGTTTAACTGTTCAATACTTAAAATTCTAAACTGCAAGCAAGGTTCTAAAAACCTACATGAATAATGATCCTCTTAACTGTGGATATTTCAATATAGCAAGCCATATAATCTAGGACCCTCACAAATGGATTTTTAAGTTTTCTCTCAAAATAAAAGTAAAATTATTCACTTGGGTTGTAGTACAAGTTACTTTCTCTTTTGCATTATATACAATCAGTGATGAAACAAACAAGTTTGCAAAAAACAAAGTGATATCTTTATTATTAAACTATGATGAGTATCTTCTTGGGATATTGATCTATTATATTTTTCTCCTTATGGGCTGTCCCACGCCATTTCACTGATCGGCCCAATGTTTCTCAGTTTGGTCCACAGCTAATTATAATTATACAACTTAAGAAAGAAATACCTGAGAGGCACCTTAACATTTTTTTTCTATTCTTTATTTTTACAGATTCGGGGGGTACATGTGCAGATTTTTTACATAGATACATTGCATAAGGCTGAGGTTACGGCTTAGTGTACCTATCACCCAAATGGTGAACATTGCACCTGATAGGTAACTTTTCAACTCATCCTCCTCCTACCTTCTCCAGCTTTTGGTGTCCCCAGTGTTTACAATTTCCCTCTGTATGTCTATGCATACTCATTGTTCAGCTCCCACTTGTAAGTGGGAATATGAGGTATTTGATTTTCTACATTATTTCACTTAGAATAATGGCCTCCAACTCCATCTATATTGCTGCACAAGACATGTTTTCAATCTTTTTTTATGGCTGTGTAGTATTCCATGGTGTATATATACCATATTTTCAACATCCAATCATCTGTTGCTTGATTTTATGACTTTGCTATTGTGAACAGTGCTGCAATAAACATATGAGTGCAGGTATCTTTTTTCCACAGTAATTTCTCTTCCTTTGGGTATATAACCAGTAGTCGGATTGCTGGCTTGAATGATAGCTCTGGTTTTAGTTCTTGAGAAGTCTCCATTCTGTTTTCCATAGAATTTGTGCTCATTTATAGTTCTAACCACAATGATGTATAAGCATTATCTTTCTCCACATCCTCACTGATATTTGTCATTTTTTGATTTTTTAATAATAGCCATTCTGATTGGTGTGACATAGTACCTCATTGTGGTTTTAATTTGCATTTCTCTGATGATAGTGATGTTGAGGATTTTTTATATGTTTATTGGCCACTTTTGTGTCTTCTTTTGAGCAATGTCTGTTCATATCCTATTCCTACTTTTTAATGGGGTTACTTGTTTTTTTCTTGTTCAGTTGTTTGAATTCCTAATAGATTTTGGATATTAGTCCTTTGTCAGATGTATAGTTTACCAATATTTTCTCCACTCTGTAGGTTGTCTGTTTACTCCATTGATTATTTCTTTTGCTGTGCAGAAGCTTTTTTGTTTAATTAAGTCCCATTTGGCTATTTTTTGTTTTGTTACATTTACTTTTGAGGTCTTAATCACAAATTCTTTGCCTGGGCCAATGTCTAAAAGAGTTTCTCCCAGGTTTTCTTCTAGGATTTTTGCAGTTTCAGGGCTTACATTTAAGTCTTTGATCAATCTTGAGTTAGTTTATGTATGTGGTGAGAGATAGGGGTCCAGTTTCATTCTTCTACATATGAATATCCAATTTTGCCAGCACCATTTATTAAATATGGTGTCCTTTCCCAATTGTATATTTCTGTCAACCTTCTCAAAGATCAGTTCTCTCACTGCATATGGGGTCCCAAACATATACAATGTTACTTGCAAACAGAAATAGTTCTGTTTCTTCCTTTCCCATATGTGTGCTTTTTATTTCCTTTAATTGTCTTACTATACTGGCTGAAACTTTTAGTACTATGTTGAGTAAGAAGTGGTGAAAATGGGGGAGAGAGATCCAAGATGGCCGATTAACAACAGCTCAGGATTGTAGCTCCCAGTGAAAGCGCAGAGAGCGAGTGGATGCTGCAATTTCAGACGAATTTCTGTTGCCCACAAACTGGGAGATACTCAGTGGAGGAGCCACACAGGTCACCAGCATGACTCTTTTGGCTGGTGCGGCTGTTTTGCCGGCACCCCAGCGCGGCATGGCGCTTCTCAGTGCGGAGTATATGGGACTGGGTGCCCTTTGAGTCGGGCTCGGCTGGTCCCATTCCCACAAGGAGAACAGCAATTGGAAGCGCTGAGGACTGAGAGTTTCACAGTAAGCACAGCTGAACCCGGGAAGGCCTAGCTCTGTGGGGAAAGGGCGTCCACCGAAGGAAAACTAAGAAACAGAAAAAACTTCATCACCAA